>JAJJWW010012855.1:0-170241 GCA_023531295.1 Papaver armeniacum | reverse complement strand
TGAGTTCTTCTCTCCAATAGCTTGATTAAAGGTTAAAAGGCCTTCTCTAAAAATATTAGAAGAGTCTCTTATATAGGTCTCCAAATACAGATGCGCCCATGCACCAAATCTCGTGTCAGCAAAATGCCAAAACTCACGAGAAACACTCGGTTAGAAAGTCAAAGCCTACAACCAATGGACTGCGCGATGGACAGAAGACCAACCCAAATATCCTTTTAATTGTATTGGCATGTCAGCTTCTAACCGACATGCATAGTATTCAGCTTTCTTGTTTTTCCACTACGGAAACATCACCGAATAATATTTTTCCCACTTTTCATTGTTTCTCCACCAATCACTACGAGATACAGGTGACCGGAAAATTCAAAGTCCTGGATTTTACTTGACTAAAACTTCCTCGAATACTGCGTAACCGTGAGTTTTATTTTCTTCGAAGTTTTTTCGATACCATAAATTGCTCCCCACGTATACCTGTGCTCTTCGAAAACCATATGCTTCTCCATCATTGCGAAACCCATCTCGAGTCTCAACATCACAAAGAACACTTCTTCTCACACGCTGCATCGTTCTCTTGCTAATCATCATCATTACAGCAAAGAAATCTTCTCGATCTCCATCCAGAAGCAACATCATCATTGTCCCAATATCATCATCTGTCATCATCTATCGCCGATCACCGTTACTCCATCGAAAAGAAATCAAGACCAACTCGGGCTCTCGTTCAATCCATCCATGTAGCAAGTCAATGCTCGATACCAACTCTCTTCATTGCTGCCATGTTTCCCGACTCACGGACCGTCTTTGTCACTTCTAAAAGCTTCATATCTTCCCTTTTTTCTCTCATGTATTCTGTCAAAGATCAATAAGCCATAAAATCCATCTTCTCTCTCAACTCCAACTCTATAACTGCCAAAGGAAGCAGAACCGATCATGATGTTCATTGTATCCTCCATCATCCAACATCACCTTATGTTCCTCAACTACTCGTTAACTACCATCATTCCTGATCACGTATCAACTTTCATCACGAACCACACGATCAACCTTCATCATCTCAATCACCGACAGCGATATCACCACTGCTTTAGATCAATTGCCATGAACAAACTCGACTTATTCATTCTCCACAAGTCAACTCCAATAGCAAAAAGATTTGTCGCCGCCAAAACCAAACTCAGCTTCTTCTTCTCATTCCGTAATACCACAACCAACAAGCTCTTCCCATCGATACTCAACAACACTTCCCAACTCAAATTGTCACCTTAGAAGGTGACAGTTCAATTCTAATTTATGGCTGCCTGAGCAGTAAACTCAGTGCTTATAACAATTATGTAGGTTCGTAAATAACGCAACTTTGACTAACTTTGTATGCTTGTAATTTCTTCATACGACGTCGGAATGACTCCGTATTTCGCCATTAGCTTCTGGCTCTTCCGTCTCTTCGAAGTGATAGCAAGAACTCTTGGATTCTCAGATTTACCTTTGGTTTTTGGCCCTTCTCCACTTGTATCTAGCTTCTTTATCGTACAAATATGTGCCAATTCACTTCTTTTGGATGATTCACCTAGCGAAACATAAATAAGACAAAACAAACGTAATATACAAATAATTTACAAGAAAATAACAAATACTAGCATGGAATCGACACTAAATATATGCAAAATATGCGCTTAACACTGGTCTTAACTTAGTTTGGGAGTCATGGTAGAACTGGTCCCAAGAGCAAACCGAATTTCCAATATTCACATTTTTTTTATGTTGTGTGAATTTAAAATTAGGGTTTGCTAAAATAGGAAACTTCTAGATGTCGACAATATTTGAACATGTGCATAACTCTTATCATTGATTGTTCAAAGATATTCTCGATGCTCAAGGTGATCCTAAACCGAAATGTTGAAAAAATATTTAATTATGATTTTTGATTTTATATGTTTTAATTACCAGCAATTAAAGTATATGCTCTAGAAAATGATTATTAGTTAATGTGTTAAACTAATAATAGAAATTTTCTAAGAGAGATTTCTAAATATTGTTTGACATTAATTGGGAATAGGAAAACCGAAATTAGGTATTTTATTGCATATCTTGAGAATATTTTTGGTTTTGGAATTTCCTTGTTGTCCAAACAACCTTGGTCTATAAATACTTGAGTTTGCATTTAGCAAACCATCCTAAGAGCCAGGAAAACTTTATTCGTGTTTGTTTCTGGTGGAGTAGTCTATCCGGAGAGAAAATTACCCAATTAGGAGAATTTTCTTACGAGCCTCATTAAAAGACTTCCTCAGGGATCAAGAAGCTTCATGAGTACCGTTGGTAAGAAACTATATAATTGCAATGTTATTTTAGTTTTCGATTATTGATTCGATTGACTAACGTTATTGAAAATTTGATCGCACCTTGTTTGATTATTCTTGAGAGCCTTCTCTTATGATATAGGGGTCACTCAAACTAGATCAAAGTATCGATTTGGATCTTTAAAATCGTTTTTAGATCTAAAGACATCTTGTCATAATCCATTTTCAACGAGATTCCGTTTTGTGCGTGATTGATCATAAGAAGGATTCAAGTTTGTGTTGTGCAGGTACTTTAAAGATAATCGAAGATTTGAAGACGAAGAAGATTTATCCAATTAGTTTTCGTATCTTGTGAATTTTGTCCACACATCTTGATCGTCTGAGATCCAGCTAGATCTTGTTTATCCTTGACAGACTTGTGATTATCTAGTTGATAAGATCGACATCTCTTTCTATATTGTTTGGTTGTAAATCCGAAATTGATTATTTCGGTAATTAAGATTTAGATTGATGATCTAACCCGCATAAAGGATTTTATTAGATTAAACTTAAGAGCCTTTGTCGACGACTCAACATATCTTTTACCAAAGATTGAGTAGAGTGGTTACCAAACAAATTTATTCCTTCTTTTTGGAATACGATAAAAAGGAGTAAAACAACTTGAAATAATGATTTCCGTATTGAGATTCACGTGCGTGAACAAAAGGTCGAAGACGCAGGGACAAGTAACTAGGGGTATTTTACTTGGTATCAACTATACGAAGTTGGCTTGTGTTCTTTGTATAGCGGCTTAATTATGAGAGTATTCAAAATTGGACTAGGTCCCCGGTTTTTCCGCATTTGTGGTTTCCTCATTAACAAAATATTGATGTATCATTTACTTTACTTCCGCATTATGATTGTTTATTATAATAAAGTAAATTACACTTGTACCTTAATCCTCATCACTTGATGTTGATCCTATAGTAAATCGGTTTCGGGCCGTAACTATTATCAAGTGAATATCTTGAAGTTGTATTGTCTCGACTTTGTCAATAGACAATCACTTAAGATATCGACTTATAGGTTGAAGTTAAAAGATTGTGGTGTATTTGTGTACCTCGTCTTTTCAAGTTGAATTGGCTTTTTTAGGAGGGAAAACAAAAAAAATCGGATTGAATCAAATTCTACGATCTTAAAAGACTCTAGTGAAAAATTTTCAAAAATGGTTCTGCCAGGCAGGATAAAATGCCTGTTTTATTTATATTAGCTAGATTAAATAGGTGTTCTGACCTTGTTAGTGGTATGATCTATATTTCTGGACATGTTATCTTCAATGAGTCGACTTTCCTTTTAATATTCTTTTGTTGTACCTATCAGTATCACTAGTTACTCATGAAGATCTAAAGACGTGGCGAAGACAAGGAAGACATTATTATTCAGTTCGAGGTTTGTAACTACATACTTGACTTATTCCATTTTTATCTTTGTTCTTTCAAGTCTATTCATTGAAAATATAACATCCAAAGTTAAGTTTGTTACAATGACTTTAGTATTAGTGACTTGGTCAAAAAGAGTGATATACAATAGTTATCTCTACAATTTAAGTATATAAAGTTACAAAGTAATTGACTTCCAGGAATCCTTACTTTATTATTTACGTTAGAAGAAAAATTTCAAAAAACTTATACTTGAAGTAATTGACTTGCCAAACTTTTTTTGTAGTCGGAATATGATTTAGACCGATCCTAGAAGTAGGACCGGTCCCTTGTTTTGTAGCTAAGATATAGTTTTGATCAACTAATATTGATAACAAGCTTGAGATAACAAAACTTGTGGCTTCAACCGAGCAATGCTCTAACACTATTTTTATGAAGGACACGCCGTGAGGACGATTTGATGAAGATGGAGGATCTTTAGAGAACTGTTTTATTTATTTTACTTAGAAGATCTCTAAACTTTCGAGTGATAAGAAACACAATTGTCAAGATCCTTTTCGAATTTCATTATCGCTTTCGCAAACATTTCTCCGACACATAAACACTTTTACCCTTTTCCGGATTGCTAATGTTTTTAGTGACTTTAAAGGTAATGACGTTTTTGGCCTCACCGTGATGTTCATGATTGAAGATCTTTAACTTTCCAACAAGATCACTTTGTGTATGAGTTGAAAGATTGTTTCCTTTTGTGATTGCATGTTTCTTAAACTCGTATTGAAATTTAGTAAAAATATAATAATTTTTAGCACAATATCCTTTTCGAAATAATGTTTCCTAATACATGAGAGCCATTCACTATTTCAGAAATTTTTAGATTAAATTCCTCAAACGAATTTTATCACCTATACAAAGGTTTTCCCGGTCAGAACTTAGGTTAAAGGCTGCCGTGCTTCATTTTTCAATGTATTTCCTTTGAATACGGTTTCTAAGATACCGTGACACATGATGTTGAAGATCTAGGCTTACGAAAATGTATACTAGCATTTAATCCATCAGAATTTTTTATTTGCAACACTGATTTCAGTAACGTCATATTCACCAATATCCTTGACAAAGGTTACACCGTCTACAATAGATATTGACGAGTATATCCTTTGACAACCTTCATCCATATACTAAAATCACGAGCTTGTAGGAAGGAACGCATAGCTATTTTTCACCATAAGTGATTTGGACCGCCCTGAGGTTTGGTGGTATGTTGACGGAGATAAAACTCTTGTTCATAGATTTCAAATTGCTAAAAACACGGACTTATTAGGTATTTTCGGTGTTTACGTGCTCGATACCAATTGAAAAGAAGAGGTTACCAAGCACACCACCAACTTTTTTGTTCGAACTCAGTATGGACAAACTCGTAAGAATCGGTATTATAGATCAACAAATGAGATTACGTACTCGATTTATAAACAAGTTTACTTGGACTATCTCAAAAGTCAATATCCAAGAATCAACGTAGTATGTACATGAACTATTCACGAATCAATTCTAACAAGAACAAGTCTTGTAGTCTATATTTCAAGATACGAATTCACAAGAATAAATCTTCTAGGTTCGATATAGTTTGTGCATGAAAAAATGTCTAGGTTGTTTGGCATACTACTTGTAATATTTTTATTTACTCATTATTTCTAACAACGTCGTATGCCTTCAGTATAATTGATGAATTGCAGAGAACAAATTTCGAGTTCGAGCTTATACTTCATTAGTCTCGAAACATAATTTCAAGCAATGGACATTCATAAGTTTATTGCTTCTGAGGTCGAGAACAATTTATAACAGCTTCAGAAACTTGTGTGGTTGCTAATTTGTAGTCCTTCTTTGAGCTTGTATTTATCTGTTTTTTTGTGCCACTTCACTCCAATATACCTGTAAAATGCAAAACAAGCATACCACAAGAAAACTAGCTACACCAATCATAAAAATAAAAAATAAAAAAATTAGTGTATCATGAAAAAGATGTTTTGGACACAACCAGGCCAAAACTTGTCTGCTAATTTGGCCGAGTTAAAAAACAACACAACCATAGTTTGGGATTGGGGCGCACAGGATACCGATTCATTCTGGCATACTAGGCTAATAAGTAATAACCACCAACATAACTTCACTGGAAATAAAAGAGGGAAAAGAAAGGTTATCCATTGAGAAAGAGCTCACTGGTGAGAGAGCAGAGGGAAACGAAAAAAAAGAGAAGCAAAAATGTTGGGTCTTTCATTGGCTTCACCGTCAAACACAGCAATCTTCAATCCATCTTCATTACTTACAAAGAACAACCTCAAATCATCTTTCCACGGTATCCGCGTCAAGAATGTATCCCTCCCTAAAATGCCCTCTTTCTCATCATCTTCATCTTCCTTTAAGTCATCTTCAGTAGTGATGATGGCAAAAAGAGAAGAAGAATTGAAAGAAATCAGAGCTAAATCTACTGAACAAATCAATGATGAAATTATTGATATTAAAGGAGAATTACTTATGCTCAGACTACAAAAATCTGCTCGTGAAGAGTTCAAATCTAGTGATTTTCGTAAAATGCGCAAAAGGGTAACCATTTATTGTTCTTTTTATTGTTATAATTTCTGGAGATAATGTTGTTGTTATGGAGAATTGTTTGAAATTTTGTGTTTTTCTTATGACATTTACATTTCTGTTATTGTTTTGTTAGAAAAAATTGGCTACTATAGATTAGGGTTTTAGGTCAGTATTCCAATTTTGTGATGAGCTTAGCTTAAAAGTTGGGAAATGAGATGATAACTAGAAAGTGTTTTTGATTGCTATAGGTAAGGGTTAGTACTGCAATGAAGGTAGGACAAGTTTCATTGCTTCGAACTGAGATGTTTAGATTCCAACGTTGCATAGCGAAGTGTAGTTTCCGAAAAAGGGATAAGATGCTTATCAGTTTTGGACCGTCTAAGTCATAGTTACTGAAATATCTGGTTGTGAAGGATTACGTTTATCCTTTAACTTCCACTGCAGAATATGTGCTTTGTTTGTTTAGAACGGTTCCGTTTCATCCTTGAAAAGCTATTTTTGATCAGCCACTACACTTGTAGATGTTTTGACTGTAGACGGATAATTTTTTCATTGTCATGTTGTTCAACTGGTGGTACGGAGAAAATGAAGATAGCTTTGCATTGTTTGAAACAAAGGAGTCAAATAGATATAGGCTGTCTGGTGATGGAATGAGGCATGGTGTTGGTAATTGTTACTATGTTGCCATTAGAAAGAACAGAAAGATTACCATGGAAGTAGGTACGAGATTAGAGTGGTGCTGAAGTTGAATGAATATTCCTTATGCTAATAGACAAGGGAAAATTCCTCTTTCCTCCTCTATACTGTGCTGGTGCTTCAAGTTCTGTCGTTGGATTGGTGTAGAAAGTGAAAGTACATATTTAAATTTATCTCTGCTGGTGTGTTTTCATCTTACCACATTTCAATTATATAACTTTGTAGAATTCTTCTATTGTTTTAGAGAATGTTTGATGTTTCCAATGAATCCAATTGTTTATGATACCGTTACCGTTGGTTCCTTTTCCGTTCCCTATGCTTCTTTAACTCTGGTCTAAAAATATAGGTAGCTCGAATGCTGACCGTAAGAAGAGAAAGAGAGCTTGAGGAGGGAATTAAGAAAAGGTTGTCAAGGAAACTTGACAAACAATGGAAGAAGAGCATTGTGGTCAGGCCACCCCCATCTCTAAGGAAAATGCAAGAGGAGGAGAGGGCTGCAGAAGCAGCAGAGGCAGAGAAGGCAACTTGAGCCTGGCTGATGCACTCGTGTATAAAAAATCGTTCTCAACTTCCTTGTATTTGAGTAATACTCCTTTAAGGAGCCATTTTCTGAGTTAGATTTTCATTTTATGTAAAAGTTAACAATTGCACCATGTTTTTAGGGCTTTTATGAAATGGAACCACACTCCCAATTTGAGGAGTTTTAAAGTCTCAAATTGTTGTCAGTGTAGAAAAAATAAGTTGCTCCAAATAATGTAGGTTTCTTAGAAACTTTTTCCAGCACAAGAGAGTCCTGGGGGCAGCAGCCCCCTAGGTGTGGGGTTGATAATCAAAAAGTGAATAATAATAATATCCAGTAGTGTAATTCTATATCTTGGAGCAGCTGTGGGACCTGAGCTCTGAATGTTGAGGAAGTGAAATGTCTGGCCACCTTAGAACCCGTAATGTGGGAAATACGCTTAAAGCTGGCAAAATATATTATGGAATCTGGTGCAGCTAAGCTAACGTCGTCGATTCCATATCAATGCCTCATGTTTTTGGGTCTGGGTCTCCTGATTGAATGTAAATGGAACAGGGCTTTTGTATAATTTACTTTGTTTGTTGCGCATTTATTTAGCTTGTAAACCTGCCTCTGTGTACAGTCTATATGGTTGTTGTAGAATCATAAATATAAAACTTTCACGATGTTAAAATGAAACCAACATTACTTAAAATGTCTAACCTTTGACAGAACTTAAACCATAGAATTACACTAGTAGTATAGTGGATACAACTTTTTTAAAGTTAATGAAAGAATAAGGTGGTTGCAACCTATCTCCACTACTTTAACCCCAATTCAGTGTGGCGTGTAACTTCATTCCATTTCAGTGAAATGAACAAAATTTGCATATCAAGTAATTCTGTTTAACATCAACTTCACTTTTGAACAATACACAGCTCAAACCTTCTAATTTTTTCATTATAAATGTCAGACCCATTCAGGTTTATAATTTCATAATCAAAAGCTCTCATTCTCTCTAAACTTCAAAGAGAAAAAAGTTATGGCATTCCTTAAAATTTCCATGGTTTCTACTGTCTTGGTTCTTATTATGTTTCTCTGCTATAATCTTCAACCTTCAACTTTCGTTAGGGCAGATGATGAATTGATCCATCGAGTATGTCACAACACGGATGCACCAACAGCTTGTAATCAGTGTGTCAAAGCTGATAATCGGAGTGACAATGCAGATAGTGTTGGAATTGCGACGATCGTTGTTGATTGCGTAAAAGTTCAAGCTGTTTACTTACAAAGCAATATTTCTGCATTAGCCTCTAAATACAAAGATGATTTTGCTGCAAATCAAACTATTACCAAGTGCCAAGAATTGTTTTCTTATGCAAAGTCGGATCTCAGTGCAGCTACTCAAGGGTTAAAGACTGGTGATTACGATGCTTCAGATAAATCGGTATTTGAGGCATTAATGTATCAGAGTGCATGCAAATACCAGTTTGAGAACACTCGGAAGATAAGAATTACATATCATATCTCTTTTGGGTTTAACATGTATGAAGAACTCTCGCAAATAGCTTTGCGTATCATCAATCATCTTTGAGTCGCTACTTGTTATGTTTTCACTTCTCATCAGTACGTAGTTGCTGTTGTTTAATGGATTAGCACCCCTAATCTGTATTAAACTGGCTTTAGGAGTATATTTATTCGAAATAAGATGAGAAGAATTTATCTGTTATTGTCATGGTTGAACTTCATGACTGAGGTGATAACTATGTAATGTATGAAATGAAATTTGAAGACTATTTGAATTTACTTGTGCTGATTATTCATATTTGTGTTTTAGAAACTGAATTTTTGGATCATCACCGGTATCCTATCGGAGAACTGCATCCATCGTCGTTAGACTCATTATTATCCGTTGATGATCTAAGTCCTTCCCTTTAGAGATACGGCAGATTGGTTAATATAACAAGTTATTGGTGGTAGAAGTATAAAAACAAGTTTCCTGACAACATTTCAAAATCAAACAATCCAGTTAACACTGGGACATTATTTTCTCTTCCAAACATCAGTAAAAATGAATGCAACAAAGAACATAAACTTATAATAGATTACAAAAGCAAATGCAAGATCTCGGGGTAACGATTCAATCAATTAAGTTAATATACAACTTCGCTCGACCATATAAGTTCAATATCCAATTCTTTTACGGCGAAGACAAGGAGATGAAATGAGCCTTCTAATCAGGTAGATACGAAATTCCACCACTTGTACAGACCAAAACTGTAGACAATAGCATAGACGGTGTATCTAACAGGATAGATTTTAAACCTGCACCGGAATGAGGATAAGAAAATATCAGTTCAATTCTTAGAGTGCATATTCAAAATTAGAACACCTTGCAAAGGTGTGAGAACTATCGCAGCGACTATAACCACAGCTTGCAAAATCACTACCAAATAATTAACTGTGCACCATTTATAACTAGCGGCCGGGGAATCTTCTCCTCAGGATAAGCATATTATATACAACAACTACTATGACTATGGCTACTCCTAAAGTAGATCGAGTATCTGGATGCCATTGTTCAGTATACCTACATTCTTCCATCCTACTTACCGAAATGGAAAAAAAATAGTCTCTATCCCATCCTAATCCTCATTAGGACCACAAATGTGCCTATAGGAGAGGCAGCTCAGTAGCTACATTCTTTCATATTGTTTAGGGCTATCTAGAATGTAAAGAACAACTCAAGTGTGTGCATCACATGTTCAGTCGCCTTAGAGAGGACTTCGTTGACGGCTGTAACATCTCTTAGTTTATATTATTCTAAGAACCTTGCACAGTTCTCCTAACAATCAGTCCTGCATTGTAGTAAGCGCCCTCAAGGTCAGTAGCGAACTTTATACCCAATCACGACAATTTAGTTTATGGAGGAAAAATGTGGACTAGAGCTGTAGAGCACATTAGCCTCTAAAGGTAAGTTCCACACTCAAATTCAACTAAGAACCTTCAGTAGAAGTAGAGGCATTTCAAGCTTAGGTTGGTTAACAAATGCAATTCTGAAATACTAAATTCCATCTCAATTTCTTTTATCAACACTATCCTCCTACATAACCATCACTTTTTCATGTACCATTTACCTCACCAGGAGCTGAATGACACACAACTTACACAATTTCACGGAGCTGTTAGATAATGTGTCTCAGGACAAGTCACTAAATATATGAATCAAACAACATTTGCATTGCCCATTATTCAAATGATGTTGCATATCTTTCTCTATAACTTCCTACAGAAAATTATAACTAATTTTTTTTCACTATCTACTCAACTAAGGAAACGCATGAATTCTGAACAACAAAATGAGATCCTGAAAAACCCCAAGTCCTAAACAATCAAAGACTAGGATTTTAAACTTCGAACATAAATCATAAACAATGGGCAACACATAATAAAGAAATTCAAAATGAAAATGCAAAACAAAATGTAATTCCATAACAAAGGATCAAAATAAGACTAGTAGACAAAAGAATATACCTCTTGGGTTCAGAAGAATTTGAATCAATAGTATCAGCAGGCATAGGAGAAGTCCACTGAGAAAAATCCCTATCGAAGAATTCCCAATCAGGCAAAAGAATACCAGCAATAGCAAAAAGACCAAAAATATAAGTTACAATCATTTTCTTGAATGAGTAAGTGTAAAAACCAATGAAAAATATAATAGCTCCCAAACAAATTAGTGAAGATCTAAGAACAGCATCATTAGCCATAGTTGTTATTGTTGTTTGCTGAAACAGAGAAACCCTTAGTCTTATTTTAGATCTGTTAGATGCCCTAGTAAATGTGGTCGCATTCATGTAGAAAGCATGATTTTTTGCAGTTACTACTATGATTCATCTTGTTTAGTTAGGTGTTAAAAACAGTCCAACTGCTTTAAAAGCTTCCTTGAAATGACAGTTGATTGCCTTTGTGGATTGGTTGAGTCTCCATAATGTGCCATGTGGATTCATAACTCTTGGATTTGATGATAGTTCCCTTACCGAGACCATAGTCTCTGGGATTCCCATTTATCCAATAATTCAACGTATCTTGAGTATACAGGAATTACGAGGAAAATATTCTCCTCAAGCTAAATATAGAAAACAGTATAATATAAAGTCTAATCTATTACACCCCCTTAGTCTGAGCGGGAGAGGAACAAACGCTGAGACTAAAACGAAAACGAACAAATAACTGTCGAGGAAGCCCCTTGGTGAAGATGTCAGCATACTGGTTCTCAGAGGGGACGTGTAAGACTTGAATGGCACCAATACGAACTCGTTCACGAACAAAATGTATATCAATCTCCACATGTTTGGTGCGCTGATGTTGAACAGGATCTCCAGACATATATATCGCACTTACATTGTCACAAGAAACAATGGTAGCACGTCGTAGAGGTAGATGGAGCTCTAGAAGAAGGTTGCGAAGCCATGTTGTCTCAAAGAACCGCATTTGCTACTCCCCGTATTCCGCTTAAAGATCGGATCGAGAGATCGTTGCTTGTCGCTTGGAGGACCAGGAGATGAGATTGTCACCAAGAAAGATACAAAAGCCAGATGTCGATCGTCGAGAGTCAGGACAGCTCGCCTTGATCAAAGATCGAGTATCTTTGTTAAGTCGAAATAGTGGAAACCGAGAGAAACAGTCCGTGGTTGATAGTGTCCTGAATATAGCGAAGGATTCGCTTGAGGGCATGCATGTGAGGCTCACGGGGGGTCATGCATAAATAGACATACCTGCTGAACTGCGTATGCAATGTCTGGCCGAGTAAAAGTGAGGTACTGAAGAGCACCTGCTAGGCTTCTGTATAGAGTAGGATCCGAAAATGCTGGGCCAGAGGTGGCACTAAGCTTGGAATCGGTGTCGACCGGAGTAGCCACTGGATTACATTTTGTCATGGAGGCACGCACGATGATGTCCTGTGCATATAATGACTGTGACAAAAATAATTCTGATGATGAACGAGTAACTGTGATGCCCAGAAAATGATGTAGTGGACCAAGGTCAGACATAGCAAACTCTCTCTTCATCAAATCAATGAAGCGGCATAGGAGAGCATCATTAGAGGCAGTCAAAATAATGTCATCAACATATAAAAGTAAGTATGCCATTTCGGATCTTGATTGATAAACAAAAAGTGAGGGATCACATACACTACCGCGGAAACCACAACTTGTGATGAACTTGGCAAATCTCTGAAATCATGCCTGGGGAGCCTGCTTGAGGCCATAGAGAGATCTACGTAATCTACATACGTAATCTGGGTGATCAGGGTCAAAAAATCCTGGAGGATGATGCTTATAGACTGTCTCGGTTAGATCACCATGAAGAAAAGCATTCTTGACATCTAGTTGATGTATGGGCCAAGATCGTGATGTAGCAATAGTGAGAACCGTACGAATAGTAGCAGGTTTAACAACCGGACTAAACGTTTCAAAACAGTCAACTCCAACTTATTGAGATTTGCCATTGGCAACAAGACGAGCCTTGTGTCGCTGTATGGATCCATCAGCATTATATTTATGACGAAACAGCCACATGGAACGAATAACATGAGCATCACGTGGTCGTGGTACAAGTTCCCAAGTATTAGTTTTCAACATAGCATTGTACTCGTCTTTCATGGCAGCATTCCAGTTTATGTCTCTAAGAGCATATAGGTGAGAACGAGGGAGATGAGAGATATGACGAAGGGTTTGGGCATGAAGATTAAGACGATTTATAGGGCGGAAAATACCACGAGAGGCACGAGTGGTAGGTCTAGACGGAGCTGCAGGTATGGGAGGAGGCGAAGATGTTGTGGCTGAGGGTGACACAGTAGTGGGAGTGGTAGTTGGATTGGAGGGTGTGGGACGACTTTATGTAGAAGGGTGAGTGTGAGCAGGAGATGGCAGGGTGTTGTGCTGGGAATTCGTGGGAGTGGGAATGGATACAGGGATCGGTGTAGTAGGTGACGAAGTGGGTGGACGGTGTTCTGTAGTGGGACGGTTGTCTGTAGGAGGGAGAGTGGAAGCACGAGGTGGCAGGTTGAAGTGATGTGAAGGAGTGGGAGTTAGAGAGGGGACACGGACAGAGGCAGCAGTGAGCTGTAAATAATGATTGTCTGTGCAGAGATGTAGGGAGAGTAGGAGACATGGAGGAAGGTGAAGGGGCGGAAGTTGGGTGATCTGTTGTGGGGCTGGTGTGGAGAGTATTAAGCCGTCTTTGAGGTGGTGTGTAGGGCTGTGGAGTATGATTTGAAGTTGGCAGATTGTAGGAAATGTAGGGGGAATAAATAGGAGAAGAAGATGATTCATTTCCGGACGGTGTTGGAGGATCAGTGAAGGGAAAAATGTTCTCGTCAAAAGTTACATGACGGGAAATGATTATTTTGTTTGTGGTAAGATCAAGGCAGCGGTATCCACGGTGGTTGGGAGGAAATCCAAGGAAGACACATTTAGTGGAGCGGGGGGCAAGTTTGTGATGAGTTGTAGATGAGAGATTTGGACAGCAAAGACAACCAAACGTACGAAGATGGTCATATGTTGGTTGGCGTTGATAGAGAATAGACATAGGAGAAGAAAAATTTAGGATTTTTGTGGGAGGAATATTATGAAGATAAACAACCATAAGGAGAGAATAGACCCAAAATTTTGGTGGAACGGAAGCATGGGACATAAGGGTGCGGGTGATATCATTGACACGGCGAATCATGTGTTCGGCCTTGCCATTTTGAGAGGAAGTTTGGGGGCAAGAGAAGCGAAAAACTAGACCATTATTACGAGCAAAATTGTGAAAATAAGAGTTGTCAAATTCACGTCCCATGTCGCATTGAAAACTTTTTATTTGACTCTCAAATTGGGTTTGAACAAGAGAACGAAATTCCAAAAACTTTTCATAGACTTGGGATTTAAATTTTAAAGGATACACCCAAAGATAGTTGGTGAAATCATCCAGTAAGATAAGGTAATAACGAAAACCGGTATCAACATGTAGTGGAGATGCCCATAAATCACTGTGAATAATATCAAATGGAGCAAAAGTATTGGAATTTGATTCATAAAAAGGTAATCGAACATGTTTACTAACTTGACATGAATGACAAAGTTTAGAATGTTGATTCTTATTACAATGAATAGAATTATTGGTACGAAGAACATCTAAAATAGCCTTGTCGGGGTGACCAAGACGGCTATGCCAAATATCTGGCGAAAAAACAGCAAGGGGAATGGGGGAAGACTGGGACGGTGTTTGTGGTGGCACGGCAGAGTTGGTGATAGGGTAGAGCTCCCGGGAACTATTACATCGAAGGATAATCTTCCTCAAAATCAGATCCTTCACAGAAAAACCAGAGGGATCAAACTCAACAGACACATGATTTTCAGTAGTGATTTTAAGAACGGAAACCAAGTTTTTGATAATATCAGGAACAACAAGTGTATTTTTGAGTTGAAGAGTACGAGAAGGAAGGGTTATGAACTTAGTGCCACTAGCAGTAACTGGAATACTATTGCCATTGCCAACTAAAATAGACCGTACATTCTTTGGAATTGAAAACTTTATGTAAAGTACACAGATGTCAGCGAAGGTGCGAGGTAGCACCAGTATCCATATAGAAAGCATCATCAGGTGGTTGTAAATGCATATAGCTATACGCCTCAGCAATGTCTGTGGGATGTCGAAGTTCAGTCGATGGAGTAATGTAATCTTGGCCATGATTACGTCCACAAGATCGCCCACGGGAGATGGCGTGACGCTGGTTCACAGCAGGAGGCCGGTGCCAGGAAGGAGCAGTTGGGTAGGGGCATGGGGGAATAACCCGATGGGTGCCCAGATCTTGTTGATAAGTTGGCTGAAGGGGTGGGCGTGGGCCTGGTGGAGTTGGCAGCAACGGTGGGCTTGAAGTTGGCAGCAACGTTGGGTCTGATCCATTTCTGTGGGTTTGATGCGGACGTTTGCTTCTTCTTCCATTGTTGGGCTGAGGAGGGCGTTGTGAGTTGCGATCTGAAGGAGCAGCAACAGCAAGTGCAGTAGGTGCAGAGGCGAGTGAGTGTTGTGCACGCCTAATTTCCTCCGTACGCAGTTGAGATCGAGCAGCATCGAACGTGGGCATGGACTGTTGGATGAAGGATGCCACGGTGTTGTACTCCTCCGGGAGACCATTAACCAATTGGATAACGAGTCGTTTATCGTTCATTGGAAAATCAAGGTCACTCAATCGATCGGAAAGTGATTTAAGTTTATCACAATAATCATCAACACTAGCACAATCAGAAAACTTGAGATTTACAAACTTACTTTCAAGATTTACAGCACGGCTTCCTTTGTTATCTTGAAACATTGTTTTGAGATGGTCTCAAATCTCCTTTGCGGTTTTGCCTTTCTTGAGAATGGTAAGCATAAGATCCTTGGTCATGGTAGCAAACATCCATTGACGACAAAGGGCATCTAGCTGTTTTTCAGTTTCGGCATCAATATCCGTAGGTCGTTGTGAACCATCAATCAGAAATAGCAATCGATGAGCTTGAAGATGAAGATCGAAAAGAAATACCCATGAGGAGTATTCATCTTGTTTGATATCTAAGATAACCGGAATCAAAAATTTGATGTTGTTGATGGCAAAAGCCGGGTGAATGGATTTCTTATCACATGCCATGGATTTCAAAGATTTTTTTTTTTTTTAGAAGAGGTAGGATCGTGTAGGGTCTGATACCATCTTGGATTTGATGATAGTTCCCTTACCGAGACCATCGTCTCTGGGATTCCCATTTATTCAATAATTCAACGTATCTTGAGTATACAGGCATTATGAGGAATATATTCTCCTCAATCTAAATATAGAAAACAGTATAATATAAAGTCTAATCTATTAATAACTTCAACTATCTTGTGATTAGTGTAGATGGGTTTAGATCATTCAGCCCATCTTATCACCTAAAGTGTACTCCAACTAGAAATAAAATGGAGAAAAAGGTGACAACAATTAACCTCGCGAAATTAGGGGCTCGTAAACAAGAAAAGATATGGTTAATGTGAAGTAAATTAAATAACCCATCAGGTAATCTTTGTAATTGCAAGTCTTCCCTCGATTAGTTAGTGAGTTAGGATTAGTTTAGATTTGTTGAATTAAACTAAGTAGGTATATGTCACTTTAGTACAGTGGTAAAGTCCTTGGATGGGGGATTTTTTCTTCTTTCTTTTCCTGGCTACCTGGGCTTGTAGGTAGTAGTAAACCTCTTGAGGTTTAAACTTTAATATAACCTTTGGGCTTTAACTCATAACCCATTTAAAAAAAAAAAGAATTAGACTAAGTGACACGAGAAGGATCCAAACTCGTTCGACCAAGTGTTTTCCAATAGCGGAATCACATCCCCTGAGAGTATTCTTCCTTCAAGGTTGTTTACTAGCTTTCTTTAATACGGGAAGGAAGCATAATTACAGAAGAACAACTTCCAACGAAATGAAAGCAACTGGGATCGAAGTTTTGCAAGACTTACATATATTTCCCTTTTTAAGTAGGGGTCTAATAAAAGGGAAGATATTAGATTAAATGAGTACTCCTTGTTAGGTATATATATTTATTGATTTGATAAGATATGTTAAGATAAGAAAGAATCTATTATTAGGGTTTGGTACCAAAGGGTATGTTCATGTAGAAGCAGTTTTTGATCGTTTCTCATTATAATCTTATTGATTCACTTTACTGGTTATAAACCGTTATTTACCTTAAACTCTTGGATTAGAGTTTTCGTAGCTCTTTGATTGAAGTGAGTTATAGGTTACTTAAGGAGTGGAATCTCGATGTGTTACTAATTTTTTCAATTTCTTCCGATGTGCTATGCCAGGTGGTCCCAGAGCTAGTTTTTTCCTGTTGCTCATCTTTGATATCCTCCTTAACGATGAGAATGGTGCGAAAAATACTCTATGGAGAAATCTAGTGACGAAAGTATTAACAAAGATCTGATGTTGGTGATGATTTAAGCTCAAGACACTGCTATTACTTCTCTTGGTGAAACCATATCTGCTCTCACAAAGATCTTAAAGGAACGACAAGAATCATTAAAGTCTTTGAATCTGGAATGAGGTGAGAAAGGTAAAACTAGTCGAGACGTAGAACGTCCGTCCACATCAGCAACCAACTCAAAGATTTAGTCGAAACGGAGAACGACATCATGGACCACGTCTATACCCACCTCAAAGATTCGAACCCAAACTTCTCCTGAAGGTAATACATTTAATTCTAGAGGTGCTACTAACCGAAACCCTTACTTTGGCGAATGCAGTCGAAGGGTTGGGCGTGATGTTCATGGGTTTTCTGAGTATGATTTTGTTCCTAATAGTTTTGGTGATTTTGAAGAGTCTGAATCCAACCCCCGGGAATTTTTTGTTGGAGCATTCGGTTCCAAGAAGGGGGTTTCCAGGGTTTAGAGAAAAGTCTCGTCATATTCTTATTGAGTACGGAGATGATTTAGGTTCTGAAAACTTCATTGATGAAGCCTTCCCAAATGATACTTTTCGTGAAGAAGTCGACCCAAGCTCAGCCTACAAGATGAAACTGGACGTATCTAGTCAGTATGATCGATATGGAACGATTCCTCGATTACATTGCATATATTGAGATTTTTTTTTGAATGTGCGCGAATTCCAGAATCACAGCGAGTGAATCTGGTCGCTTACAAACTCAATGGAAGGGCAGGTACATGTGGAGACAAACTGAACACAACCAAGGGCTTAGAGGAGAACCTGCAATCACCTCATGGCCTCAAATGGGTCGAATGATGAAGATTTGATTCCTCTCTCCTGATTATCGCAGAAACTTTTTCAAAGCTACCAACAATGCTCACAAGGTAAGATATCAATGAATGATATCGAATAATTTTACTGGATAGTTGCGAGAGTTAACCTCCCTGAAACTAAAGATCAACTAGTCTATCGGTACATTAGTGGTTTGAGGCTGTAGATCACTGAAACTACTTAATCGCAGTCCATCTATACTATAATTGAAGTTGTCGCTCTTTCTAAAAAAAAACAGAGAGACAACTAAACGCATGGGTGAAATCTGAGCAGAAAATGGACCCGAACTACAAAGTTTTTATAGAAAAACAAAATGAAAGGTCCTTAGGACCATTCAAAAACAATCATCAAACATTTTATGACAGCAAAGGCCCTTCCATTGAGTCATCCACTGCACCAGCATCAAAGAAGAATAATAAACCTTATTCCCGCACGATGAATGATATGTGTTACCGTTATAGACTACCGGGACATCACTCGAACAAGTATCCTAAAAATGTCAAACTGCACTAGTAGTAAGAAAATTATTGTATCGTGATGGAAAACAGAAGGGTGCTACTCGCTCCAAGAATTAAAAAAGTTACTCAAAGAAACAAGCTTTTTAAATTCAAAGTCATCATTTTAGAAAATGTATGTGACTTTATTACTGATAGCGGGAGTATAAAAAATCTTATTTCGTGGAAAATAGTTCGAGAACTCGGTTTACCGATAAAACCACACCCCATGGTTATCGTGTCGGCTGGATCAAAACTGGTTTATAAACCAGGATTGAACGAGTCTGCAAGATTCAAAATGCTTTTGAGAAGGTTTATCGTGATGTTATTGTCTGTGAAGTGGTAGACATTAATTTGTGTCATGTTCTTTTGGGACGACCGCGACAATATGATGTGGATGCTCTATTTCATGGAAAGGCCAATACATATGAGTTCTATTAACGGGGGACGAAGGTCATGCTACTATCGACCAAGAGACAACCGATCAGAGAGGAAAAAGAGAATGCTTCATAATAAGGTTTTATGCGTTGATGGCTTGATGCTGCTAGTGATTTTGTGATTATTACTGATAATTGTAAACTCGGGGAGAATTTAGTCGTCGTGGGAAAGACTGATACGGGACGTATCCAAACTCGTCACAGTAGCTAAGTCGAATTTCTAAGCCTTGCAGTATTTGCATATCTTTCCATGTTTTAAGTAGGGGTCCAATAAAAGAGAAGATATTAGATCATATGAGGTGTTAGATATTTATATATTTCATAAGATTTGTTAAAATTAGTAAGAATCTATTGTTGGTTTGGCCGTACTATAAGTACTAAAGGGTTTGTTCTTGTAGAAACAACTTTTCCTCGTTTATCATTAATAATCTTATTATTCAGTTTATTGGTTATAAACTATTATCTACCTCAAACTCTTGGATTACAGTTGTCGTAGCTCCTGGATTGGAGTGAGTTATTGGTTACTTTAAGGAGCGTATCCTCCTTGTATTATTAATCTTTTGAATTCCTTTCGCTATGCAATATTACTAAGTTATATATTGTAGTTAGTTTAGGTAGATCAGTTAGAGTTATTGATCATGTTAGGTCAGAAGAAGAGTTGGATTATCTAAATATTCTCTTGAAAACCCAAAATGATCTTTTTCTCGAAGCGAATGAAGAGTCAAACGAGTCTAAGGAAGATTATAATGCTACAACATTTATACTCTACAGTCTGTTTCAATAACAAAGACTAATAATAAGCCCGTGCGATGCAAGGATTTATTGCATTCAAACCACTGAGTTCTTTGCAAGTAAGATTTCTTTTTCACCAAACTCTCTCGATTCCTAGAATCTATACTCAATTTAAATGGGTATTCAAGTTTTGGATATTCATATCTTGCAAGGACTAAAACCAAATTGCTAGAATCATGAGATTAAAAGACCAGACACATCGTACGTATTTTCCACAACGTGTAGTTTATCCTATCAAACCCGAGAGGTATATAATTCGAGGTTGGTTATGTCAAACTTGTAATAATGTATATACGTTAGATCACCATAGACAACGATTGTTTGATTCTTCGGGTGTATGCGAGTTCTTATACCAATCGAAAATAGAAGATACCGAGTACACCACTAACTTTTTTTCCCAGTCTTATATGACTGTTGATGGTGGATTTTCGTTTAAGGTTAAATTTGTAAAAAACCAGAAAAATCATGCGCGGACATCTTGTAAAAGATAAAGCCGTTTATAAGTGACGGATACTCCTCACTTAATTCACCAAGAATGGAGCATGTAGCAACAATCCCATTCTGTGTGAATACATGAAATTCCTCGAGGTTGGAGCATGTAGCAACAATCCCTTCCTGTGAATTTCATATCGGCCTTGTATTTCAGTACTCATTATCGGTGTGGCATGACGATCGAGTGTTACTCTTACTGCAGTAACACGAACCTCCAAGCACTATAATGAATCCATGTACGAAATACCCGCATGCCGATTCTCGGTGTGTTATACTGCCCGAGCCCTCTCGGTGTGTTATACTAGCCCGATTGAGCCCCTCTCGGTGTGTTATACTAGCCCGATTGAGCATCCGAACCACCCGATCATATCAGTCCTGATATGATCGATCGCGATCATCCAACTCCACAAGCATGATTGGATGACCCCGGTCAATTCCATCACCCCAAAGCGGTATGGAATACACACGGCCGACCCCGCATGATCGACCATTGGCCTTTGCTTGCCAAGAAACCGTCCATACCAAGCATTATGGGCGGAAAACCTAAATTAGGGTTTGCGGCATATTACATGTGCCGCAAAACAGTCTCAACCATCCATCTTCGCAGTATAGATGGAGGGTGTAGATGTAGACTCAAAGGGGCCGGAGCATGTCGACACAATCACCATGTGACCGCCTACACACTTGACCAATCGGTCAAAACCAACCATGGTTGGTTACAACACATTCGCCCGCTTTGAAAGAGCATGGTCGCACGGCTTTGCAAGCCAAAATTAGGGTTCAAGCCATCACGCGCGTCCATCTTCTCCAGACGAATGGAGGGTCACAGATCAAATCGGCGAGTCCGGTCATACCAAAGATGACCACCGTGGGCCCATCTACCACCTCATGTGATCGACCAAGGCATATCATGCCCTGGCCAATCAAAACGCCCGCTCAAACATGCGTGGCTACACTTCCCAAATTGCAAATCGATCTCGACCACTCAACTTCACCGGACGAATGGGTGGCTTAGATCGCGTTTTCATGGGATTTGGTGAGACATGGGCGTGAACATCAGCCTACCATCTTCACGCCAAGACCAGACCAAGTCGAGTCATCTTGGAAAACACGCCAGGAAAAGGGTATGGTGCGCGACTCCTTGCGGCATCAAACTCCTGTCGCAAATCGATCTCAACCACTCAACTTTTACCACAAATTGAGTGGCTTAGATCGCGCCTTCTTGGGAAAGTAAAGTATGGACGTGCACACCGGCGTGTTGTCTACACACATGCCCGTCGGTCCTCTTCAAAACCCTTCCCATGCTTGGTTTCACCAAGCTAAAGAGTGATGCTTGCGCGCCTCTTTTAAAACCCTAATTTCATCAATGGTCGCAGATGAGTGTCTCAAACATCATCTCATCCGTCCGACTTCACCGGCTTTGGTTATACAATCACAGGTCGGGAGTTATTTGGTTAGTGAGGAGTCATTACCCATCACCTTACCACACCGTACTGTAATGATACTGCATAAAATACACACGATACTTCACAAGTATCGACTTTGAATAACGTGATTATTCAATTCAACATTACATGCTATCTTTCGTGGATCCACGATCCACATTCCAGGACATCAATCATGTCACAAATCGGGGATACTTTCGGGGTATTGGTGCAGCGGTTTACAGGCGTGCGGCGTGCAACGCGCCATCACAAGAACGTGTTAGGAAGTCATGGACGGTTAGAGATGAACAGGAAAAGTGGGCAAGACTCGGTCGTGTGTTACCGACACACAACTCCACTACTCCATCATTCCACTACCTCCACTTCCCACGAGAAACGTGAATGAGGCTCAATGACTTGTATAAATAGGTTCTCCGCCCTATTTCCAACAGGGGAATAACGGAGAACAACACAAGTTCATACGACAGAAACCAAGTGTTAATACAAATCGTATTCAAACACCCAGAGCCTGCTTGCATCAACCGTAAGCTTGCTCATCTTTCACACAAGTCATAAGCAAGCCAACACCTTCACAATCTCAACACCTTCTTCGCTTCCCTCCCTAAGATCAACCCCATCTCCTTCACTTTGTGACCGAAACAAGTCCAGGAACGACCATTTCTTGGTTTAGGCCGGGACTTGCCTGATTGATCTCTCGAATCTACAAGCACTCACCAAGCAGTGCATTTGTTGAAGGTTTAGATTCATTCCTCATCCACACCCCAAATTACCAAATTCTACGAGTAGTTTTCACCCATCAACAATTGGCGACCACAAGTGGGAGATTGATCTATCGGTTGCATAAAATTGAATCCTCAATTTCTCGGTTTCCATCTCGCAATGTATCCCAAAACTACAAAGTTCGGATATCATGGGAAGCATATTTGGAATGCTTTGGAGGATGTCTTGGCAAATCAAGCCGGTATCACCAGGAGGCAGGGCGAGACATTTCGCCTTTTGAATGATATAGCGGCACAATTACAAGAAGGGTCGACGAGCATCTACTTAGGCAGCACAAGAAATGTTGAATCATTAGCCAGGAGTCACACCTTCACCGGTGGAGAGGCAAAAAGAGCGCGTAATCGCAGGAGACTCAGGGAAGATGAACAACATTGTCCGGTCAACAATGGAGACCCGATGCAACTCCACAGGAAAAGAGACTTATCCGGAATACTTTCAATGTCTGCCGGATGAAGAAGGGGAACCTACTGACCTATGGAGCCTTGCTAGAGGATTTATACCTCAAAACTCTTGTCGAAGCCTAAGACTGGTCCAATCCGCGTCGGCCTTCCAACCAACTGGAGAAACGCTTGAGGAAGGAGAAATCAATCAAGAAATGCCTGAATACGAGAGGATGGGAGCGTTCAATTCGCCACTCAGCGGTGACATTCGACACCTTCCACATCCCTCTACTTAGGAAGGCAATCCAGAGATATGATGGCGCCCGCAAGTCTTCCAACCTCATCTCCTGTTCCACATCAAAGCCACGGGAGACGTTGCAACGCCCGCTAACTTGAGAAAAGCTGGACTCAAGGTACTTACATTTCCCTCCCCAATGAAGAAGATTCTGAGCTGCTGGAGACGTGGGTGCGAAATGGAGAGGTGGAGCTACCCCAGGTATGGCATCCGCCTCTTGATCAAGAAGTAATGGACCCGAGGTACTCATTACCACCGGTTCCTTCATCACCCCACGGTGAATGCAACGCTTTGAAGCGCATTGTTCGGGGAGAAGCTTGGTTCGGAGAGATAGCTTGCAAAGGATTTTCTTAGAGACTACTCCGGTTTGGTATAAGTGAGGCTTCAAAAGGCAAGTAAGTTTTACTCAACAACTTTACAAGAAAGATAGTTTAGAATTCACTGGGGACTTAGTATCCCGCACGTGGAGAAAAGAGGATCAGTGATCAAACGCCATGTTTGTTCCCATTCGTACCTCCCTTTTACATAACATTTGCAATTTCATGCGCAATCATTCATGACCAAGATGCAAATTTCATTTAACATAATCCCTTTCAAAAAGGTTGTTCACAAAACTATCTCAAAATAAGCCAATTCAATTACCTATTCAAAAACCTAAGCCAAATTACGAAAAAAATCCTCACTATCACTCAAAAAGAAGAAACATCTAAAAAGAAGAGACAAGTATATGGCACAAATCAAGGAAATTCCTTCAAAGAACAACTCGTCCTTCAGGCGAGAGCGACCTTCATCCTTTGGAGCACGGCTGCTTGGCTTCAACTCCTCGGACAACTTTTCGACTTCTTCTTCCCGGCGAGCAACACACATCCATGGAAGGGACTTCATCATGTAGTTTAAGGCTCCGAATCTCGGAGAACCCTTTGAAGAACCAAGGAGCATTGAAGCTATCTCGCGCAAACACGTCCGTATGGCACCTCCAATCTTCAATCACCTTTTCGAACCTGTTCCACTGATCGCAGCGCTCATCCCCAGATGGAAACTAAAGCTTCTTGGACGCGGTTGACCAATGCAAGACGACTTTTGAGCTTCGTGGTGGTAGCAATATGTCCGTGTTTCTCCCATATTGCCGTGTACAACTCTTCAAATTGAACCGGCACGCTGAATCCACCAACCAACACATGGCCTGGATAAGGGATAGCAAAAGGGGATCGAACAAAGCCCCGTGCTGCATCACCGGTAATTCACCAACGCAGGAACCACACGAGTGCGAGGGCTTTTCCGGAAGGAGTCACCACAATAGCCATATTAACTGGAGCTCTGTTCGGGACGAATTTCAAGGAGCGCCCCAACTACATGCAGTGCCGCTTCTCTTTCACTCTGGTGCTAATTTCCATCACGGCCCGTCAACAAGATCACTAAGGGAAGCTCCTTGTTCCACCGAGCTTTCATCATCTCTGTCGTGGTCGGAAAAAGGAGCGGTTTCTCCCGGACTTCTCGGATGAAGATCGGTGTTACCGGGCTCCAAGGTCCGTCAGCCGGACTTCTCAAAGCATGAAGACCGCACCGCCAACCTTCTCGTTTTGGATGCGTGCCAACCTTGTGAAAGCATTATCTTTCGAAATTCCCGATTTCAAGCAAGGATTGTTTTAAGAATTTACACTTGGAGAAATGAAAGAACCGACGGGAAGAAATTTAAATACCCGCATATTGGAAGAATTGAGGATTACTGGGACCACATGCTTGCCTCTTAGGTCTCTCTCCTACTTGGGGACCTAATCCTCGGCTCTGGTCCGTTTGGCTGGAAGTGGCTTCAACCGGAAATGCTTCGTCAAGACGTCAGAAGATGGTTCACCACGAGGATCTGTCACAACACTCTCCGAAAATTTCTGGAAGACCAACAGTTATCTACTCCAAAATTCCTTATACTTATCGGTTACCACCGGGTTTCTCCCAATAGGCGGAAGGGAAGGCTCACCGGGTCTAAGAACACATTAACGTTAAGAATACTTGGGAGAGATTCTTCCTAACCCTTGGTGAACGAATAAATGGGACACTGATAGGTGTAGAATACACCTAATTTACTATCTAGTAGTTTATGCTTTCTTTGCTATTTTTCTTGTAAATTATGTATTTTACGCTTGTTTTGAGTTTTGTAGCTACTATGGAGTCGCACGGGAGAAAAGAAGAAGAAACCACCCAATTTGAGCCAAAAGGGCAAAAAGGTCATTTCACCAAGGAGGGAATACTATATGGAGCCCACCAAGGTTAAGGGAAGGTCAAAGAAGTGTCCCTTATCCAAAAGAAGGAGTGAGAATAGCACAATTGGGATATATTTATAGTGGGTGTCTGAATCCACCCATACCCTAACTTAAACCCGTGCAGTTCAAACCCGAACCAAATTCACCCCAACCTTTCATTACAACCCTAAACCCGAGATTCATTATTTCCAATCATTTTCTTCACACCCGAACTCGAGAGGAAAATGGCTGCGCCGTGGTTCGATTGATCGAGAGATGGGAGTAAGAATCAACCCGAAGTCGGTGGATGTTGAGTTCGATTAATCGAGAAGGAGGAGATCGATTGCTTGGTGGCGCCGTTGAAGAACAGGGGATCGAATCGGAGAAATTAATGGTCTGGTTATGGGTTCGATCTGGAGGTGGTATTGATGGTCGTTGTTGTGATGGATTGTAGAGATCGAATGGGTTTGAGTTTCACCGATAATGGGTTTCGATTGGTAATGGTCTTGGACTCGAGTGTAGATGGCTGCAGGAATAGCTCGAGAGATGAAGAAATTAAGGTTTTAAAGGGGATTGAAGGAGCTGAGCTTGCGGTTTAGTGAGAAATTGATCTTTCTATTGAAGAAGCCGAGGTCTCGGAACCTGGAGGTGAAAGTGATTGTCCCGACTTCTATGGGGTCAAGGACTGATGGAGTTTGAAGTCTGTGAAGAGAATGAAGCCGCAATAGGAAGATTGAAGCAAGTTTGGAATGCCTGAATGAATAGATGATGGATTGAGGCCTGGCACAACTGAGGCTAATGGAAAGAAGGCTGTAATGGCAGTGGAGTTGTTGCTCTGGAATGATGAATGTGGTCTGCAATGGAAGCCAGGTGCTGCTATAAATTGGTGGTAGCCTGAGGTGATACTGCAGCTGGTATTCTGGTGTGGCGTGTGCTTAGATGTATGCTAGGGTCTCATTATAGGAGAAGTGCAATGTATTGGTGCTGGGCCGGTGGAGCAAACGGAGTTAAAGTGCGAGGCATGAATGAGACCGGTGTTGATGGCATTACAGGAAGCTGGGTTTAGGGGATGGCAATGCGAGTGCAGTCAAGTTGGAACTATCTGAGGTGAGGATATGGCACCGGTGGCTCGAATCGAGCTAAAGAAGCTGACAACAATGAAGTCTTAGGCTTGAGAGCTGGCGCCATTTTTGCTTATAATGAAGCCATGGATTGCAGGGAAGATGGCAGTAGAGAATAATGGGAGATTGCAGTGTTATGGCAGTGGCTGGTGTTGGTGGTGCTGTGTACAGAGAATGATGCACAATGATAGCAAGATGCACAGCCAACATGGCTGGCAGAGATGCTTGCTGTGCAATAGCCTAGGCATGAGCCATCCAAACGAGTAAAGATGATTGAACTCGACTCGCTTTGACTTGGGTCGATTTGACCGAGTTGACTCGGTGACTCCACCTCCCCTTGACTCTTTGACTGACGATTGACCGTTAGTTTGACCCGTTTGACCGTTAGTCATAACGGAGGACTGACGGAATATTCCGTCGAATATTCTCCCGACGGCAGAAATTTTCAGGTGGCCGGCGGCGACAATTCCGGCCGGATTCCGGCCATAATCCCAGTTTTCCGGCGAGCAAAAATTCCAGAATTTTCTATGGACCTCTCTCATGGGTGTGAAGACTTGGGCTAGGAATTGGATGGAGAATTGGACTCAAATTTGGAAAGAGAAGGTGAAGAGTTGAGAAAAGCTTGGAATTGGAAATTGAATTGCAAAAGGAAAAGGATTCTAATCCTTAGAAGATTTGGAGAATATTGAAGCCTATAAATAGAGAAGTTTTCTACAACTTCTACACACCTCTCTACACACACATCACTTGTGTTTTTGCTTGCTTTTCTAAGATTTTTCTTTTTAATTACTTGTGTGAATTTGAAAATTCTTCTTTTAATTATTATTATTTGTGTGAATTTCAAAAAACATGAGTAGCTAATTTTTCTATTGATTGAGGATGAATTCCTAGTTCTTAACATGATTTGAGTTTTTGTTTTCAAATTCTATCTTGAAGTTTTTCACATAATTATCGTTTGTTTTTACTAATAGGAGTGATCTTAAAGACATTCATGATTGATTGATAGATTGTTTAGAGTGCACGCTAAATTGATTTGTTAATTTAATCTAAAGCTAGTGAAAGTTAGGAGATAAGTAATCGTTTCTTGACTCTTTACATAAGTAGCAAACACGAGACCTTGCGGAGGGATTCCGTGGAGCAATTGTGTGTAGAAACAACGTTAGCAAGTAGACCTTGAGCTAAGAGTCTAACTACTAATATCAACCTAAGAAATTCACAAAACCTAATGCATGAGCCCAGTTACATCTAGGTTGAGCTAATTCTAGGTGGATAGGTGATTAGAATCCGGTTAAGTCGAGAACTTAGTGTCCCAGGTGATACAAAGGATTTAGGGGTTTAGCACTAAGCTAGACGCTTTACCTACGGTTGGTGATAATTTGTGACTAATAACAAGTAGAAAAGAACATAACTTGATTCATTGTTTAAAACGAAGAAGGATTCCTTGATCTTCTCTCTCTTATTGTTTTCATCTTTCAACTTTCGATTTTAATTACTTTGTTTATTTTTATTTTGCTTTTTACACCCCCCTTTCGTGACAACTTTTACAACTAAGATCTCTTGCTCCTCGTGGGAACGAACTTGACTTCCATTATATTATTTTTAATTGAGTGGAAATTTTGAATTAATTTGATTGCACCTACGACACGCATCAAATTTTGGCGCGCGTCTTAGGGAGCAGCGGATGATTTTAATTGTTTTTATTTTTCTTTTTGGTTTATTCTTGCTTTGTTGGATTCTATTCCGTATCTAACTTGGTTTTTGAATCTTATTTTAGGTGCCGGTTTTCAATGTATGGTGGACAAGAGCAAGCATATTACAACAATCAATACGGTTTTCAACCTCAACATTATGACAACTTCCAACCATCCTTAGGATACAATCAAAACCAATATTTTGGCTATGATAAATTTTCTACAGAACCTTATGGATATTCTCATACATATCAACAACCTTATGACGGGTATGTAAGTGGACAATCACATGGATGGAAGGATAGTTATGCATCTAACAATTTGTTTTCTAGTAACGTGCAGACAGAGAATTTGGAATATACTCCTCTTCATCGTGTTTTTCCTTCACTTTTTCCAAAGAGGAGATGCCGTCTAGAAACTCTATCAACGGTGGTAAGCGTGTGAACGTCGAGAAACTTGCACGAAATTATACAAATTGGAAGATGATGGAGACTCGGAAGAGCTTGTCGCGGAAATTAGTAGGACTATTCATATGGAACTTAAACGACGTCGGGATAAAGGTTATGAAACCGATGAAGATTCTTATTATGGTGAGTCCGAAAAGGAAGATGATTGTGTTGAAAAGGACCAACCTTTGGAGACTTTTGATGACGCTAGTGTAGATTACTCGAGCCTTGATCTTAATAATGATCAATCACCTATTCAAAAGGAAGAGCTTGAGGAAGATGCATTTATTGCTTGGCAAAACTTTCTTAAGGAAAGATGGGAGTCCGCGGAAGTGTATGAATGTTCCGACAATGAGGAAGTTATTCCAACTCCGGATCATAATAACGATCTTTCACCTATTCAAAAGGAGGAGATTGGGTGTGACTTACCTATTGTTGTAAACGAAGTAACACCCGCACAAGAAGATTGTACAATCTATACCGATGAGAATCACTTTAGTGAATGGCCCGATTCCGATGATGAGAATGTTGAAGAGATGATGCTAGAGGATGAAACCACATTCATTGATTTTGTGGAAGACCCAATTGAACTTGCGAATGATTTTAATGATGCCGAGACTATGGTTAAGGTAGAAAACGACGAAGAATGGTTGCAAGGTTTAATAGAGGACCACGATATACAAGAGGTAAGTAATTCACTTGAATTTTTTAAGGATGAAGAGGATTCTATAATACAAGAATTTTTGAAAGGTTTGTCTAACCCTTTGCCTATTGATTCTTCTCCTTTACCTCTTA
The DNA here is from genome assembly GCA_023531295.1 of Papaver armeniacum. Classification (NCBI taxonomy): domain Eukaryota; kingdom Viridiplantae; phylum Streptophyta; class Magnoliopsida; order Ranunculales; family Papaveraceae; genus Papaver; species Papaver armeniacum. The sequence goes on along the minus strand of JAJJWW010012855.1, from coordinate 140,531 downwards.
TTGGTTTGAATGTATGTGCTTCAAAGTATTTTTGGATGATTTTGTTTCTAAATATCCACCATTGGAAACACTTGATGCTAACACTATGCGCAGTTTGCCAAGGGAAATATATGGAAGTTCCCGAGTTCTATGTTCTTTATACACTTCCGAGTGTGGACAAGAATAAGTGTGGGGGAAATTTCTATCGAGCGATAACATCACTATTGTTTTCTTGTGCTAATATTTGTATGGAGTTATTGTTTGCAAAACAGGTATTATGGGTGGATCCTCAAATTTTCCGATTGTTAGTATATGGGGAATGAATCTTACAAGAGCCAAGTCGGGCCGTCGACTTTAAAACAAGCGCTTAATGGGAGGCAACCCATCGGTTTTGTATTTCTTATCTTTTTGCTTTTTGTTATTTCTTTTTCTTGTTTCTTATCATGTTAAAATTTCCCACCTTGACTTTACTAGGAGGATTCAATTACATTGAGGACAATGTAAGGTTTAAGTGTGGGGGAGTGATTAAGCATGTTTTTAAAACAAAAATTACAAAAAAATGAAAAATTTTAAAAAAAACAAAAAAAGAGTTTTACATAAAAATTCCAACTTTTAAAGATTTTAGAGTCCCTAGCATACTTCTAGGTATGTTTACATAGAGATTTTGACCGACATAATTGAACTTGGAAATGTTAGAGAACTACATTCGGATTTCTTGTTTGTTAGAGTGTTAAATAATGGATTTAATCATGCCGGTGATGCGAATTTGGTGCGGGGAGAAGTGCGTTATTAGAGTTGCTTTGATCAATCATTAGTGGAGACTACCCGTATTCATATCATGTGAGGCACCGACCAGAAATTTTCCATCTACTAAAGAGCTTCTTTTGAGTGTGTGTCACCGTAAGTCAATTCCGGTAGAATGGTGAGCTACCCAACCTCCCACCACTAAAAGCACTACTCTTTGATCTCTTGAGTGCTAATTTTGTCAATCATGAGGGTGACGTCCATGGATGAAAGCTTCCTTCTTGTAGTTCGATTTGCGATTAGCACCATTCTCTCTCGACAAACAACGGATCCATAGAAACACATTCATCATCAACAAGGAGCGACATCAAAATCTACAAGGAAAGTTGGAAAAGTTTAAGGTTTACAAGCAACGGAACGAGAAAAAGAGCAAATTTCAAATTCAAGTAAAGCAACATACAAAAGAGCGGATTTTACATATATGTTGAAGACTTACAATACAATGAGGTAATTTTATATCCAAGTATGAAGACTTATTCATGAAAGCGAAGAAAATTAAAAGGTGAGAATTTTTGAAGTTTATGATTTCAAGACGATACAAGTTGTGAAGAATCAAGCGGTAAAATACTTCTCCCACGGCCATGGTTTATTTTGTATTTAAATTTCTCGTGAAAAAAGAAGAAAAAAAAAAAAAAAAAAAAAAAAAAGAAAAAAAAAAAAAAAAGGAAAGAAAAAAAAACACAAGAGAAATATTTGTTTTGTTAATAAGCCGTGGGGAAGGAAAATATATAAGGAAGTTTCAAGCGACAAGGATTTTTAAGGTAAAAGAGTTATAAATTGTTAAGGATTTATGAAATTCGAGGGTTTATCATCAATAGTTGAAACCGAAGACGAAGATCAAGACAAGGAGCGGAAGACGTTTCTATTGGATGCCGTGAGAGTGGTGTTATCATAATTGGCAATCGGATGTGAAGGTATGTAAGTAATCTCATCCTCGATAAAAAATGGTTGATTTCCTTTCTTAGAGATCGTCAGAAAAATGGTTTTTCAAAATAAAAAGATGTGGGTTTTTCAAAATTTCGGAAGTTATCCTTCCCACCATTCAACGTGTCGCAGAATTCTCTCTTCATTCCTACCTGCACACATGTGAGAACCATAAAAAAGTCTGTCTTTTTGAGTGCAATTATCATAAAATCATATTTGGTGAGGCGTGTCGGGCGAAATGCTTATTGATCGTTTCTCAAACACGCGTTCTCTCATTATGGTGTGGTTATTTCTCACTCAACAATTAAGAACGAGAATATGTTCTTTAGTATTTCTAACTTCTTATTACTAGCATGCAGAAACTCTATGTCTTCATAACTCTTTGGATGCTTGTGACGCTTGAACGCTTTGAAGTTGTGAGTTTTTAGTTTGATTTGCTCGAGGACTAGCAAAGTCTAAGTGTGGGGGAATTTGATAGGTGTAGAATACACCTAATTTACTATCTAGTAGTTTATGCTTTCTTTGCTATTTTTCTTGTAAATTATGTATTTTACGCTTGTTTTGAGTTTTGTAGCTACTATGGAGTCGCACGGGAGAAAAGAAGAAGAAACCACCCAATTTGAGCCAAAAGGGCAAAAAGGTCATTTCACCAAGGAGGGAATACTATATGGAGCCCAGCCAAGGTTAAGGGAAGGTCAAAGAAGTGTCCCTTATCCAAAAGAAGGGAGTGAGAATAGCACAATTGGGATATATTTATAGTGGGTGTTATCGAATCCACCCATACCCTAACTTAAACCCGTACCCGGATTCAAACCCGGAACCAAATTCACCCCAGCTTTCATTACAACCCTAAACCCGAGATTCATTATTTCCAATCATTTTCTTCACACCTGAACTCGAGAGGAAAATGGCTGCCGCTGTGGTTCGATTGATCGAGAGATGGGAGTAAGAATCAACCTGAAGCTGGTGGATGTTGAGTTCGATTAATCGAGAAGGAGGAGATCGATTGCTTGGTGGCGCTGTTGAAGAACAGGATCGAATCGGAGAAATTAATGGTCTGGCATTATGGGTTCGATCTGGAGGTGGTATTGATGGTCATTGTTGTGATGGATTGTAGAGATCGAATGGGTTTGAGTTTCACGATAATGGGTTTCGATTGGTAATGGTACTTGGACTCGGTGTAGATGGCCGCCTAATAGCTCGAGAGATGAAGAAATTAAGGTTTTAAAGGGGATTGAAGGAGCCGAGCTTGCGGTTTAGTGAGAAATTGATGTCGCTATTGAAGAAGCCGAGGTCTCGAAGCTGGAGGTGAAAGTGATTGTCCTGTTGCTTTATGGGGCTGTGGACTGATGGAGTTTGAAGTCTGTGAAGAGAATGAAGCCGCAATAGGAAGATTGAAGCAAGTTTGGAATGCCTGAATGAATAGATGATGGATTGAGGCCTGGCACAACTGAGGCTAATGGAAAGAAGGCTGTAATGGCAGTGGAGTTGTTGATCTGGAATGATGAATGTGGTCTGCAATGGAAGCCAGGTGCTGCTATAAATTGGTGGTAGCCTGAGGTGATACTACAGCTGGTATTCTGGTGTGGTAGGTGCTTAGATGTATGCTAGGGTCTGTTATAGGAGAAGTGCAATGTATTGGTGCCAAGCTGGTGGAGCAGCAGGTTAAAGTGCAGGCATGAATGAGACCTGGTGTTGATGGCATTACAGGGAACTGGTTTAGGGGATGGCAATGCGAGTGCGAGTCAAGTTGGAACTATCTTTGAGCCGAGGATATGGCACTGGTGGCCCGAATCGAGCTAAAAAGCTGGAGACAATGAAGTCTTAGGCTTGAGAGCCGGCGCCATTTTTGCTTATAATGAAGCCATGGATTGCGGGGAAGATGGCAAAGAGAGAATAATGGGAGATTGCGGTGTTATGGCGGTGGTGGTGTTGGTGGTCTTTGTATACAGAAATGATGCACAATGATAGCAAGATGCACAGCCAACATGGTGTGCGAGAGATGCTTGTCAGGTGCAATAGCCTAGGCATGAGCCATCCAACACGAGTAAAGATGATTCGGACTCGACTCGCTTTGACTCGGTCGATTTGACCCGAGTTGACTCACCACTCCACCTCCCCTTGACTCTTTGGTGACGATTGACCGTTAGTTTGACCCGTTTGACCGTTAGTCATAACGGAGGACTGACGGAATATTCCGTCGAATATTCTCCCGACGGCGAAATTTTTCGTGGCCGTGGCGATAATTCCGGCCGGATTAAGCCCATAATCCCGATTTTCCGTGAGCAAAAATTCCGAATTTTCTATGGACCTCTCTCATGGGTGTGAAGACTTGGGCTAGGAATTGGATGGAGAATTGGACTCAAATTTGGAAAGAGAAGGTGAAGAGTTGAGAAAAGCTTGGAATTGGAAATTGAATTGCAAAAGGAAAAGGATTCTAATCCTTAGAAGATTTGGAGAATATTGAAGCCTATAAATAGAGAAGTTTTCTACAACTTCTACACACCTCTCTACACACACATCACTTGTGTTTTGCTTGCTTTTCTAAGATTTTTCTTTTTAATTACTTGTGTGAATTTGAAAATTCTTCTTTTAATTATTATTATTTGTGTGAATTTCAAAAACATGAGTAGCTAATTTTTCTATTGATTGAGGATGAATTCCTAGTTCTTAACATGATTTGAGTTTTTGTTTTCAAATTCTATCTTGAAGTTTTTCACATAATTATCGTTTGTTTTTACTAATAGGAGTGATCTTAAAGACATTCATGATTGATTGATAGATTGTTTAGAGTGCACGCTAAATTGATTTGTTAATTTAATCTAAAGCTAGTGAAAGTTAGGAGATAAGTAATCGTTTCTTGACTCTTTACATAAGTAGCAAACACGAGACCTTGCGGAGGGATTCCGTGGAGCAATTGTGTGTAGAAACAACGTTAGCAAGTAGACCTTGAGCTAAGAGTCTAACTACTAATATCAACCTAAGAAATTCACAAAACCTAATGCATGAGCCCAATTACATCTAGGTTGAGCTAATTCTAGGTGGCTAGGTGATTAGAATCCGGTAGTCGAGAACTTCCGTGTCCTAGTGATACAAGGGATTTAGGGGTTTAGCACCGAGCTAGCGGACGCTTTACCTACGGTTGGTGATAATTTGTGACTAATAACAAGTAGAAAAGAACATAACTTGATTCATTGTTTCGTAACGAAGAAGGATTCCTTGATCTTCTCTCTCTTATTGTTTTCATCTTTCAACTTTCGATTTTAATTACTTTGTTTATTTTTATTTTGCTTTTTACACCCCCCTTTCGTGACAACTTTTACAACTAAGATCTCTTGCTCCTCGTGGGAACGAACTTGACTTCCATTATATTATTTTTAATTGAGTGGAAATTTTGAATTAATTTGATTGCACCTACGACACGCATCAGACACCCTGATCGAATCCCATTTGGCGAGCAGCCCTGTCAATATTGTACGGAGTCACAGAAAATTCTCCGTTGAATAGAGACGGGACATATCCTGGAATGCAGCTGCGCAGGTAAATAAATTCTCCGAGACTTCATAGTTTCGACATCTGGTACCCAACACAACATCGAACCAGAGTCGAAGTGGTAGCAAAAGTCTGCTACCGAACAATGGAATGGTGGACTGGCCCCCATGGACGAAAATCTACGGAAGACACATTGTCAAATACGTCCACAAGTCTCACGCCGACTACCGGGACGCTTCTTATTCCACCGAAGTATTCTAGAGCCACCGTACAAGTCATTGAGCGAATTTCCCGGGAATAGGAGCGTAACTTTTGAAGTATTCCCATAAGAGCGCACAAGAAAAGCGAAGTGAATGTGCGACTCCACCTTCTTGTGCCTGTTAGAAACATGCATATCCATTGCTAAAGCGTCCAAATGAGAATAAAGTGATCAGGAACAATGAGCCCAGAGGAAGAACTTCACCCTTCGCCGATCTTATAGCAATCTTGACAAGGTCATTTCTAATAGTCTTCTTTCCAAATCCGTCATCAAATACATCTCGGATAGCCATAAAGACAGAACGCAATCACACTTTGAGCTCATCCGGCTCAGGCCAGGGGGACCACTCCAACACCCACCGGTGTAAAAGCATCTTGCATCTTTCTTCTCCTCCTTGCCCAGACCGTCGAATTCCTCCACCTTTCGAAGGATAGCGTTATAATTGCTTTGTTCCGCATCGAGAGCTCGTAAGAAAGACTTCCCGGCAACAAGCGGGTTCATTAATGCAGCTACACTCTCCGGAGTAATAGTCATTTCTCCCCCCACCTAGATATGGCCGTGTGAGTAGAAATACGCCACCGAGAAATGAAGGTAATCAAACCCGCGATGTCTTTTCTAATTTCGAGGGTAGCGGATGCCATGACCGCATTGAGAATTTGCGCTTTGGTAAAATTTTCCTTAATGCCCTTATTACTCAACATACATCTCATCCATCCTTCGTAAGAACCCGGTGGAGTATGGCAAGTTTTGAAGTCAATAGGAGAAGGCGGATATTGGTTTCTCTCGAGACAAAATCTCATCACAAGTCTTGAAGAAGAGAATGGATCGACTTCCGTATTTTACGAACCGGAAAGCAAGACTATCTTATGGGAAGGATGTCTCTAATGTTCGAAAAGGCGAGGTGAACAACTCATCATTGATGTTCGGCATATCTTTGAAGCTATCAACACTTCCCGACTTGGAACCCGCATTATCTTGGTTGCCATGAAACGGAAGTTCTTTTCTCTCCGCAATGAAACAAAAAGACGAAGTTAGAACTTGTATGAAAGCATATGAGAAGTGTAGTCACACACGGCAAGACACAACTCACACAAAGGGGGTCCAAACATCATATAAGTTTCGATGCAGTATTGATTTCAAGTTCTCCCAGATAACTTTCAAGTCGGTCTGGCATTGATTTCAAGACCGGTACAAGTTTGATCAGTACAAATTTCAAGTTCGATGCAAATTTCAGTCAAGCATGTGTGAGTAAGACCCACGCTCCCAAGATACACCTGGGCCCACATTCATCCGCATGCATCATAACACGATTTTCTTTATTCATGGGAATCGTGTCTACGGGATTCAAGCCAAATGGTGGAAAAAGCTAAGCATGCACATGTCTTACAAAAGGTATTTACCTAACAAACTAGGTTTGGCCCGTTTAAAAAAAAAAAAAAAAAAAAAAAAAAAACCTACCTTGTACGACCACGGAGCAACTCCGACAACGGACGGCGGTGGTTCCGGTGACGATTTTCGGCAATGCAAACAAACGGTCGACAGTCAGCGATAGCGGCGGGACGGGAGCTGCTCACAACAAAAAAAAAGGAGAAGGATCTTGTCTCTTTTATAGACAAAAATTAGAAGAATCCCATAGAAGAAGGATTCCTCCCTTATTTGGTTTCCTCTTTTGATTCAAATACCCAAAGAAAGAAACCGGCCCCACCAAAGGATTCCATACAAGCGTGACGGCGTGGGAAACTAGCGGTCGACCCGACACTCTTAGGGTAAACTCCTTTTATCCTGTCTTTCTCACGTATGTATGTCACCATCTCATGCCTACCACACAATAATGTAACCATTATGTGCTTTAGGCGAGACTTAATGTTGATGGTGGATTTTCGTTTAAGGTTAAATTTGTAAAAAAACACGAAAAATCATGCGCGACATCTTGTAAAAGATAAAGCCGTTTATAAGTGACGGATACTCCTCACTTAATTCACCAAGAATGGAGCATGTAAGAACAATCCCATTTACCAGAATACATGAAATTCCTCGAGGTTGGAGCATGTAGCAACAATCCCTTCCTATGAATTTCATATCAGCCTTGTATTTCCAGTACTCATTATCAGTGTGGCATGACGGTAGGTGTTACTCTTACAGAGTAACACGAACCTCAAGCACTATAATGAATCCATGTCTGAAATACCCGTACGGGGCTGATTCTCGGTGTATTATACTAGCAGAGCCCTCTCGGTGTGTTATACTAGCCAGTTAGGCCCTCTCGGTGTGTTATACTAGCCCGATTGAGCATCCGGCACCGATCATATCGGTCCTGATATGATCGATCATGATCATCCAACTCCACAAGCATGATTGGATGACCCGGATCAATTCCATCACCCCAGCGGAGTATGGAATACACACTACCAACCCCGCATGATCGACCATTGGCCTTTGCTTGCCAAGAAACCGTCCATACCAAGCATTATGGGCGGAAAACCTAAATTAGGGTTTGCGGCATATTACATGTGCCGCAAAACAGTCTCAACCATCCATCTTCGCAGGTATAGATGGAGGGTGTAGATGTAGACTCAAAGGGCCGGAGCATGTCGACACAATCACCATGTGACCGCTTTACACTTGACCAATCGGTCAAAACCAACCATGGTTGGTTACAACACATTCGCCCGCTTTGAAAGAGCATGGTCGCACGGCTTTGCAAGCCAAAAATTAGGGTTCAAGCCATCACGCGCGTCCATCTTCTCCTGCACGAATGGAGGGTCACAGTCAAATCGAGCAGTCCGGTCATACCCGGCATGACCACCGTGGGCCCATCTACCACCTCATGTGATCGACCAAGGCATATCATGCCTCGGCCAATCCAAAACGCCCGCTCAAACATGCGTGGCTACACTTCCCAAATTGCAAATCGATCTCGACCACTCAACTTCACCAGGACGAATTGGGTGGCTTAGATCGCGTTTTTAGGGACGGTGAGACATGGGCGTGAACATCAGCCTACCATCTTCACGCCAAACCAACCGGCCAAGACCGACCAAGTCGGTCATCTTGGAAAACACTGCCTAGGAAAGGGTATGGTGTGCGACTCCTTGCGGCATCAAACTCCTATCGCAAATCGATCTCAACCACTCAACTTTACCGGGTCAAATTGGTGGCTTAGATCGCGCCTTCTTGGGAAAGTAAAGTATGGACGTGCACACCGGCGTGTTGTCTACACACATGCCCTGGTCGGTCCTCTTGAAAACCCTTCCCATGCTTGGTTTCACCAAGTCAAGAGTGATGCTTGCGCACCTCTTTTAAAACCTAATTTCATCATTAATTCGCGAGATGAGTGTCTCAAACATCATCTCATCCGTCCGACTTCACCGACTTGGTTATACAACCTCGGTCGGAGTTATTTGGTTAGTGAGGAGTCATTACCCATCACCTTACACACACCGTAATGCAAGATTTCTTGTAAAATACACGATACTTCACAAGTATCGACTTTCTAATAACGCAATTATTCAATTCAAGATTACATGCTATCTTTCGTGGATCCACGATCCATATTCCAGACATCAATCATGTCACAAGTGGGGATACTTATCGGGGTATTGGTCCGGTTTACAACGTGCGGCGTGCAAACGCGCCATCACAAGAACGTGTTAGGAAGTCATGGACGGTTAGAGATGAACAGGAAAAGTGGGCAAGACTGGTCGTGTGTTACCGACACACAACTCCACTACTCCATCATTCCACTACCTCCACTTCCCACGAGAAACGTGAATGAGGCTCAATGACTTGTATAAATAGGTTCTCCGCCCTATTTCCAACAGGGGAATAACGAGAGAACAACACAAGTTCATACTGACGTAAACCAAGTGTTAATACAAATCGTATTCAAACACCCGTGAGCTTGATGACATTCCTTGAATGACTTATGAATAAAGAGATGATCACAAAATAAACAAGGAGATAAAAAAACTTATTGTTTCTAAGTTATTATAAAATATGCACAATTATAAAGTGGAAATACAGTAAAGCAATGCTAGCAGAATTTTTGTTAAGAGAAAACTTTTGCAGCAGAAAAATCCAGGACCAAGGCCTGAATAATCATTCATTGTACTAAATAGTTACTATTCCATTACGATCAAACTTCTCCCTCCTGAATGAATCGGGGGAGGTAAGCATACCAAGTATGCATACCTCAAGGGCCTGATTTTGTGAATAGCCTAAGGGTACACATGCCTGGTACGCTTACCTTGGCCATCTGAATTCATGAACTAGTTCACAGGTATGCGTACCCTTTCGCATACATACCCAGTACGAATTAAGCAAATGCTCATGAAATATTTTCACAAATATGTTTAACATTGCTATAACTCTCATGAGCACCTCTAAGACATTTTTGATCACTAAGACACCTTGTGTATGTGCATCATGATTCAAGTCTTGAGTGATATTGTTTTTTAGTTCTTAAGGCATACTTTTTGTGTACATTCATTATACATGGTTCTGGTACTCTAGACCATAGAGTATATTCTTCTACATAATTTCAAGACAAACTTCTCACATGCTTACATGAACTCCTAACAAGAGTTTTATCTTAGCTTGAATTCTAAGCAACCCTAGTCTTGAAAGTCTATAAATAAAGAGACTCAAGCAACTGAGAACTTCAATCCCTGACATTTATGTGTCCTAGTTATTTTCTAGAGTCATCCTCTATAAACCTAGGATTCCTCAGAGAAACATAATTAGGTTTACGACTTAAAGACTTCACTAATTAGGGATTCTGGAAGCTAGGTACGACTATCTTTTCCTTGATAGTTTGTGTCTCATGATCTTGTTCTTTCTGTTATCGAGGTTTTTGTAATCTATTTCAGGAACGAGATAGATAGAAATCGCAAATTTCCCTTTGTCTAAGACTTTGTGATTCCTCAAGATAGATATCTAAAACTTTTCTTTATGGATCCATTTAAAATTGTTCTTGAGAGGCGGTTAATAATCCAAGATTCTCAGCTAACTGAGTGCAAGTGTTTCAGATTTGTGAGGTTTACTAGCTTTGTCTATTGCAAACAAATTTCCAAGCCTTGATCCATTTGATCTAAAGGGTAATCAAATTGGCATATTCGTTAGATGCAGATTGTTATTAAAAGTTTTCACTTAGGTTGAAGAAACTATTAGGTTGTAAAGGATGTCAGTTAAGAGAATCAATTGTGTAGAGCCTTGCGAGGTTCAAGAGACGTAAGGAGCACTACTGCAGCTGAATTGCCTGGAGGGTAAATTCAGTCTCAACTATATTCTAGTCGGAAGTATGATAGTAGGTTAGTGTTTATAGTTGGTTAATACCGTTCGGTGTTCAAATCTGGACGAGGCCCGAAGGTTTTTCTACATGTGCAGTTTTGCCCGTTAACAAAACTTATGGTGTCTTGTGTGTTTTCATTTTTAACAAAAGAAAAGTGAAGACTGAACCACCTATATCTCAAGTTATATTCATCTTTCTATCTATAAGACGATGTCTCATAACTAATTAGATTATCGTACGCATATCAAGAATTTTGAGAACTAATTACCAAGGTAAAGAACTTCTCGAAATATATGACTAAGCTTAATGAACATTTATTCATACTTCATGAATTTCGGTTAAGGACAATTTATTGTCCGTAATCTAAATAGTGATTCAAGATTATAATTCGAAAATAGTCTGAAACAGTGATATGTGTCATTAATGTTATTTGGTAATATTTTGAATCGATTTAAAGAGAAATATAAAACTACTATTATTTTTGGATACAATACATTATACATACCTCTATTACAAACTGGGAGAACTTTTATAGGTCTGGAACCGTAGTACATGTACCTAGTACACGTATCGGAGTAGCTATATGTCGACAATAATTTTTGGTACACATACTAATATGCATACCTTAAAAAATCTGTGAACTCGTGAATCCGGAACGGTACACAAACCAGTATGCGTACTGAAAAAGATCTGTCAGTTTTGGAACATATGTGGTACCCATACCCGGTACACATACCGGAAAATTTATATATGTTCCGGAACTCTAATTTGTCTTAAGGGTACAGATACCCGGTGTACGTACTATGGAAAATATGTTCACGAACAAGGTTTAAGTATGTGTACTTACCCTTAAGTGGTTCAAAAAAAAAGTGAAAATGCTAATGCTTATTTAGTTCACTCTATGACTAACAAGTTCATTGTCTCTAGTTTAGATCGTTTACACGCGATGTTTTTCAACCATTCATTATAGAATCAAAATTGTCATTTAAAGTCATTTTTGAACAAAATACTAGATTTGCATTTAGAGAAATTTAGAACATTAGTGTTATTCGCATAAAGTTAAAAATGCACTATAAATGTTGATGATTCAAAATCTTAGGAAAAAATAACATCCGGTCTTTGCTAGGAATAAATGAAGTAGCCCTTCCACCTCTCCCGAGTCCTTGCGTGATGGACCATCGATTAATTTCGAATGCACATAAAATTATTTCTGTGAGATAATTAGTATTTAACAATCTCTAAAAATACTATAGACTTATTTGATCGCATAACTGTGACTTAAGATTAAAGTCTTAAGTGGTTCATGAAAATGCTAATGCTTATAGTTCAGTTGTCTAGTTTCGGCTAACCATTCATGAACATTGTCTTTGTACACGGTTCGGTTACGGTTCATCCTAACCAGAATGTATATCTTATTGTGTTAATCACATTTAAAGATTCATCTAACGGTGGATATTGTTTACTTGGTTCTAAAGCTATCTTTGCTTAAACCTAAAGCAACATATGCTTTGAAAGTCTCTAAAAGGGGAACCTCAAACAACTGGGATCTTTGAATCCCGACACAACTTCTTTGTGTGTCCTAGTTTTAAAACTAGAGTCACATTCTTCTTAAAACCCTTCTAGGGTTTAGCGATTAAAAATATTTCATAGGGAGTCATGATGCCAGGTACAACTATTGTTTATCTGACAGATCGAGTATCCTGATCTTGTTTGATTGTTGAGCTGCTCACTTGAACAATATAGATAGAAATCATCAAATTTATCTTCGTATCAGATATTGATTGATTCCACAAGTTTAATACTTGTGAGGTGAATAATAATCTAGGTTGCACTTAGGGTAGCATGGGTACTAATTTTGAGGTTAGGTAGACTTTGTCTATTGCTATCGATTTTTCAGTCTCACCTTGATCTACGATCAAAAAGGAAATCACATATATAGGCTTATCTGTGGGAGGAAGATTGGTTTAAAGTCTTCAATTGAGTTGAAGCAACTCTTAGGCTGTAAACGAAGTCAGCTAAGGGAATCATTTGCGTAGAGTCCTATTAGGATTCAAGAGGCGTAAGGAGCGCGACTCTAACTGAATTAGTGTGAGGGTTTAATTCGGTCTCAACTACATTCCAGTCCGAAGTTAATTGACGGTAGGCTAGTGTCTGTAGCGGCTTAATACAATCTGGTGTTCAATCTGGACTAGGTCCCACAGTTTTTCTGCATTTGCGATTTCCTGGTTAAAAGAACTTTTGGTGTCAGTGTTATTTCTTTTCCACATTATATTTTTTATCTTTATAATTGAAATATCACAGGTTGTACGTAAATCAGTCAAAGTAGATACATTCGTCCTTGTTTGTTGGATACAACTTGATTGATTACTTGGAAATTGATCTTTGGAATCACCCAAGTACTCTCACACGTAAATCAGATTTACAGACTAGTCTCTGTAAACTTTCTGATTGTAAGAGAAAGAGATATAGCTCTGAATATTATTCCTCGATTGAGATTCATTAAGTTCAACTCTCGGAATTGTATTTAGGTTTTGTCCATAAAGGTTGCCTATGAAAAAATTGGTGGTGTATTTTGGTACCCCCAGTGTTTCCATTTGGTATCAGAGCAGGCAAACACGTTAAGACATAATAAGTCTGTGTTTGAAGCAATCTGACTATATGGACAAGAGTAAAATCTCGATAAACTTACCACCAGATCCAGGGGATTCAGAATTTTCTACAATGATTGATTTAATTAAATTTGTAGAAAAAATTCTGTCAGTTCCTCCACCTGAGTTAAAATCCCTAGAAGTATTTATAGGGATTGAAAAGAAACTTGCAAATCTCACTCTTGATGTTGAGATATTTTTAAAAAAAAGAACAAGATTCGCTTAACAAACAAAATCAAGTTATGATGAATAATTTCCATGTTGAGGTTGATATTGATCTATTAATAAGTGAGTGTGATACTTCTTTTTATTGTAGCACAGAAAGTTGTGATGAACCAGTTATGATACAAATGGAGACAATCCTCATCTAATATATTGTTCCCTCAGAAAACATGAATTAATTCATTGGTCAAACCCTGATACAACTTGCCAAAATAATTGTGTTGATTTCTTTATTGAAAACGTTAAGACATCTTCTTACGCAAAAAGAGTTGCCTTACGTAGTGTTAAATGCCATCTTCAGACACTGTTATTAAAGAGTTGCAAAACAAGACATCAAGGACACAAATCTGTGTTGAGTATTCTTTTAAAGTCTTGTGAAAAACTTGTAAAAATAGGATCATGGTTGTTTCTTAACTCCACGTGGTGTAAAAGCAGTTGGAAGGAAGTTATCTCTTGGATTCATGCTGTCATGTATCTAATCGATCCACCTGTGTTCTTAAATCCTATGCTAACAATTGTTCTAGACATATTTTTTGTGTTGGGAATCGCTCCATAAAAATTCTTTATATATTATCCTCCACAAGCATAGATTGATGGAATGTCATATTAAGGAAGTCATATTTTTGTGCTCTAAATATCCACTGGATTAATTTATTGAGATAAAAAATTGCTTCACAAGATGATAAATAGCTAAACAATTTATCCCTTGACTGCACACGTGCAGTTCACGTACATTGAACTCTGACCAGAACCAGAACAAGTGGGAATCTAGTTCTAGAACTAGTCTAACCGGTTCGGGTATTGATCGGTCTCTTCACACAAAAAGAGAATTATTTCTCTTGTTTTTTCCATCACCTTCTCTCGACAGTTCGAGAACCCAGTGAAAAAAACCATGGGTTCGACTTCCATCATCTTTTCCTCACCTGTACCTTAACCATTTTGATTTTTGTTGGTACCATTAAAATCAAGACAAGCTTTTACGCTACGGGCTTAGAACGGTTTTCAATTTCATCACCGTTTCGGAACTTCGCCATTACCAACAGTTCGGTTACCCAATTCCTTGATGGACATTTTGTTATGGAACGGATTTATGATCGTACTGTTCAGAAACCGGAATTTCATGAGTTCATGAGAAAGTATGAATGTGGTTATATTCATGATGGTCTGGGTACCTCTAACCCAGAAATGACTAGTCAGTTTTATGCAAACTTGCATGCATCCAACAAGACAAACTATTGTTTCAAGACCATGGTCGCAGGAATTACATTTGTGGTCAACAGAAGCGTTATTACAGAGTTATTAAATTTGCCTCTCCGGCACTCATTTGTTATTCCTCAACATATGGTTTCACGAAGGTTTCGTAGACCATCTCACAATCAACAAAATGTATGCACCCCCTACTTATATGAAATGCTTTTAAGAAGGAATATGTTACTTTAGTATATATAGTTATAAAATTAGGCGTAGATTTCATTTTTGGTATGATTTTCTTTTTCGTTTCTCTCTCTAATTTTCTTTAGTTCTCTCTCTCGGATGAAGAACTAGTCCGAGAAACAATTCCTAATCGAAATTCTCAATGAAAAAATGATTTCAAAACCTAGATCTAAGATTTACAAACAAATATCTTGATTATCCAAACAAAAAACTACATCAACATCACTTTCTCTCTCTGGTTTCTAAGAAACGGGAAGCAAACTACGATTTTTGTTCAATGAATGGATAATATAACCCTTCATTTGAATATTTTTACAAATATATCCTGTTGATTTTTAGCATGAAATTTGTATTTTTATTATTTTTGTGAATTTGTTGTGAGTTTTTGTTTGATACGCATCTGGTTTTATAATCTAATACCCAATGTTGTTTTAAAAGAACACTTGACAAGAATCTCTTGCTAATTGATGGGATATAAAGGTTATGAATGTGTAACTCTCATCGTGCATCAGCTCCCGTTAGCGAGACCCATGAACCCTGGATGAGATGATTTCTTATCTTGTCTTAGGAGAAGAGATTGATTTCTGTGGCCCGATTGTTCGTCAAATGATACATATGGTTTCACAGAAGAAAAATCTTGGATTTCCTTATCTTATCAACATAATCTGTAGTCATTTTGGAATTCCTCCCTTTGGAACTTGTGTTGGTTGTCCTTCTCCCTTAACTCAGATTGACTTCAACAAAATGAAGAAATCTACCAATCCTGAAGTTGCTCTTCTTCAACACAGAATTGACTGCATGCCGGAGCAAATAACATATGCTGTGACAGCTCATCCAGATCTGGTTGAACCAATATACATGATTGCTGAGTACTTCTATCGCAGTCAGGCATAAATGATATCTTTATTGTGTTTTCATATGTTATGTCTGTTTTAAGTTACTTGTGTTGAACTACGTTGGATCTATTTACTTCTTATTAGTTGTAATGACTTTGATGGTACTTTAGCCTTGAATGATTTCTTTTAGTTTAATTGCTAAATGTGTCAAAACCATAAGAAGATCAACAAGAACAATGGTATGAAGGAATAAGATAAGTTATAATGTAACTTATTTTAAATACTAGGAAACTTCTTGTGAGAGTTTATTCTTGCTTTTGAGAAGGACAATTAGGTTTGGTATAACAAATATTGTGATTACACAAGCTATTTCCTACGATTTTCATCTTGCATGTTTTTAGATTTATTTATTTAAATTCTAAAGTTTTTGGAAGATGAACTTGCAGTATGTAAGCATTATTGGTTTAATTATTGCAAAAGACTTATGAAATTATGTGCCTTTACGTTTTCGTGAATCGAGATGATATTTCATATATACTCAGAAGTTAAATCTACTATGTTTTTTATAAATTGAAAAATAAAACAAACTCTCTGAGAATTTTCTCGCAGTATTGATGTACTCGTGATCACACTTCTGTCTTATTACCGCACTATACACTCAGTAATATTTTCTTATGTTGAGTCATACCGATTAAAATTATCTCTTTGTTCGTAACTGGGGTTGAGATTAATTTAAGTCGATGCTCAGGATATAAATCCATGTGATTTGTTAATGTCCGACAAAATTTCTTATTTTTACAAAAGTAAGGTCAGTCATGTTGTTTTCTTGGGAATGACATCAGATGGGGGAGAGTTCTTAAATGAACTGGTGCTTAATTGTTATATCTTTGTGGGGTGTGTGGCTGTGGAATTTACATGGGATGCTTGTATCTTAAATCTCCTAAATGAGCGCTAAGTATTTTCTTACTATGTGATATCATCTAAATAAAGTTGATATGAGGAGTTACATTTTAACTATGTTATTATGTGTTATATTCAACTTCCTTAAATCTTGAAATATCTTTTGGTTTAATTCATTTCGATCCCATGATTTTCGTACCTTTTCCAATTTTTATTGACAAAAGGGGGAGAATTAATTAGTAGTTTATCATTACATACATATGGTTTACGGATCATTATGTAAGGAGGAGTGAATCAATAATCTGTAGGTTTCAC
This sequence comes from Papaver armeniacum, assembly GCA_023531295.1. Lineage (NCBI taxonomy): Eukaryota > Viridiplantae > Streptophyta > Magnoliopsida > Ranunculales > Papaveraceae > Papaver > Papaver armeniacum. The sequence goes on along the minus strand of JAJJWW010012855.1, from coordinate 123,428 downwards.
CTATTATGTAAAAGATGTAGGTATTGATTAAGGGGAAGAAACATATCACTGTAGTATTAATTCAAAGCTGTGATACAATTGAGCTTTGGAGAAGGTAATAATACCATGTTTCTGTATAATGATAATTGAGAATATTTGTTCTCAAAAGTTATTATCACTATGGATATGGATCTTCAACAACAATCATGCTGAGTTGAACACGCTTAGAATCATTACAACTTGAAGTAAAGAAGAGTTCAAGGAGTTGAAGAAACCAACAAAATCAAGGCATTATAGATTCAAGGAGTTTTTGAAGCTTTATTTTTTTTTATCCATATGTACTGATAGTTTTGTCACTAAAATTGACAAAGGGGGACATTGTTAGAGCATTTCTCGGTCGAAATCACAAGTGTTTTTATCTCAAGCTTGTTGTCAAATTTAGTTTTCAAAACTATATCTTGATTTCTAGTCTACAATTAGTGAAGTCTCGGATTAGGATAGAAGATGTAGTTGAGAAACATACATTACGCCAGTCATCATTGCATCTTACCATTTGAAGGCGAAGATCAACCGAAGATTTTGGAGAACTTCTTCAACAAAAGGTAAGTGAAGACTGAACCACCTATATCTCAAGTTATATTCATCCCTGAAGATGACGTCGCATAACTAATTAGACTATCGTAAGCATATCAAGAATTTTGAGAACTAATTACCAAGGTAAGGAACTTCTCGAAATATATGACTAAGCTTAATGAACATTTGTTCATACTTGATGAATCTTGGTTAAGGAAAATTTATTGTTCATAATCTAAATAGTGTTTCAAGATTATCATTCGAAAATAGCCTGGAACAGTGATATGTGTCATTGATGTTATTTGGGAATGTTTCGAATCGATTTAGAGAGAAATATAGAGCCACTAATATTTTCGGATACAAAACAGTATACATACCAGTCTTACAAACTGGGAGAACTGTTATAGGTCTGGAACCGTAGTACATGTACCTAGTACACGTATCACAGTAGTTATATGTCCACAACAACTTTTTGGTACGCATACCAGTATGCATACCTTAAAAAGTGTGAACTCGTGAACCCGGAACGGTACGCAAACCAGTATGCGTAATGAAAAGATCTGTCGGTTTTGGAAGCGATGTGGTATCCATACCTGGTACACATACCGGAAAAGTTTTGTATGTTCTGGAACTCTAGTTTGTCTTAAGGGTACACATACCCGATATACGTACCATGACAAATATATTCAAATAAGTATATGTACTTTCCATGTCGATTAATTTCAAATGCACATAAAATTATTTTTGTGAGATAATTAGCATTTGAACAATCTCTAAAACAACTATAGAATTATTTGATCGCATAATTGTGACTCAAGATCAAAGTCTTAAGTGGTTTATAAAAATGCTCAAGCTTATAGTTCAGTTGGCTAGTTTCGGCTAACCATTCATGGACGTTATCTTTGTACATGGTTGAGTTACGGTTCATCCTAACCATAGTGTATATCTTGTTGTGTTAATCACATTCAAAGATTCATCTAACGGTGGATATTGTTTGCTTGGTTCCAAAGCTATCTTATCTTAAACCTAAAGCAACATATGCTTTGAATGGGTATAAAAGGGGAACCTCAAACAACTGGGATCTTTGAATCCCGACACTACTTGTTTGTGTGTCCTAGTTGTAAAACTAGAGTCGTCCTCTTCCTAAAACCCTTCTAGGGTTTAGCGATTAAAAATATTTCATAGGGATTCTTGAAGCCAGGTCCATCTATTGTTTATCTTATAGCTTGAGTATCCTGATCTTGTTCGATTGTTGAGCTGCTCACTTGAAGAAGATAGATAGAAATCATCAAAGTTCTCTTAGTCTCAGACTTTGATTGATTCCACAAGTTTATTACTTGGGAGGTGAATAATAATCTAGGTTGCACTTCGGGTAGCATAAGTCCGGATTTGGAGGTTAGCTAGACTTTGTCTATTGCTATCAATTTCCAGACTCACCTTGATCTACGATCAAAAAGGAAATGACACATATAGGCTTATCGAGGCATATTGGTTTAAAGTCTTCAATTTAGTTGAAGCAACTCTTAGGCTGTAAAGGACGTCAGCTAAGGGAATCATTTGTACAGAGTCCTGCTGGGATTTAAGAGGCGTAAGGAGCGCGACTATAACTGAATTGTTATGAGGATTGAATTCGGTATCAACTACATTCCAGCCCGAAGTTAGTTGGTGGTAAGCTAGTGTCTGTAGCGGATTAATACAGTTTGGTGTTCAATCTGGACTAGGTCCCGCGGTTTTTCTGCATTTGCATTTTCCTCGTTAACAAAAATTCTGGTGTATGTGTTATTTATTTTACGCATGATATTGTTTATCTTTATAAAAGAAATATCACAGGTTGTACATAAATCAATCAAAGTAGATACATCCATACTTTTTTTTTATTGGATACGACTTCATTGATTACTTGGAAATTGATATTTGGAATCACCCAAGTACTCTCACACGTAAATCAGGTTCACAGACTAGTCTCTGTAAACTTTCTGATTGTGAGAGAAAGAGATATAACTTTGAATATTATCCCTCGATTGAAATTCATTAAGTTGAACTCTCATAATTGTATTTAGGTTTTGTCCACACAGGTTGCCTACGAAAAAGTTGGTGGTGTATTTTGGTACCCCCAGTGTTTTTATTTGGTATCAGAGCAGGAAAACACGTTAAGACCTAATAAGTTTATCTTTGAAGCAATCTGACTATATGGACAAGAATAAAATCTCGATAAACGTACCACCAGATCCGGGAAATCTAATTTGTCTAAAGGGTACACATATCCAGTATATGTACTATGACAAATATGTTTACGAACAAGGTTTAAGTATATATACTTTCCCTGTCGATTAATTTCAGATGCACATAAAATTATTTATGTGAGATAATTAGCATTTGAACAATTTATAAAAACACTATAAACTTATTTGATCACATAATTGTGACTCAAGATTAAAGCCAACTTGAAATGACACTTGTCACTAAAATCAACTTACCCATTTCATTGGGGCTGGATCTCCAAGAGGAGAGTCTGTTCTTGCCCCTATGACGACTTATTTGCTAAGAAATTGATCAACCATCTTTTTTTTTTTGGTGCAAAAGACCGCATTTCATTTCTAAAGCTGTCTTACATAACTTTCACTGACAGATTGATTGATCATCCCTGATAACTTTGTTAAACATTTCCGGGATGTTACAACCATAATCAAAAGATGATCTGTCAATACTAGATCTATTAGCAATTACATGTGCAACATTGTTTGAAGATCTTTTAACATGGTTCATACTAAAACTAGAAACAAAAGAAAGCATATGCCTTATTTCTTTTACAATCCATTGATTCATCCAGTGAACTAAAGGGATGGCATGCTTGATAGAGTTAATTACATTTAAGCAGTCACTTTCTGCAAGCTTTTATGTTTGGCCCATAAATAAAGCTTCCTTCATGGCCAAACATTCAGCTTGTTCAGGATCTATTCCTTCATTGAAGTATCTTCCTCTGATGCCCCAACTTTGACCTGTGGAATCACGCATAATCAAACCAATTCCAAAATTAGATGTATTATAGTCAAATGAAGCACCTAAGTTAATTTTGAATTCATCTACCGGTGGAGGAGACCAAAATTGATGAACTTTCTTTTGTGACAGTGAGCTTTCTTCAGAGCATTGGTTTACCATACTTAGTTGAACGAATTGTAAATGAGACATTTTGATTTTTATTTTCAAAGACTTTTAAACATCTATTCTTCCAGAGAATCCAAGCAGTTATCATGACAATTAAAACCCAATGATTCCAGCTGTGAATATTTGAGGTACCAGGAGTGGTAAACCAGCTTGCAATCCAAGCTGTAACTTCTGTATGTTGATCTTGCATGAAAACAACATTCACATTCATAGCTAACCAAACTGATCTATAATTATCACAATTAATAAGCAGACGTTGCAGTGTTTCTTCAGCTTGAAAGCATTTAGGACAAATGATTTCAATCTCACTTTTATATTTGTTTAGCCTAACCCTAGAAGACACAATTCTCTCGCAAGGCATTGCCAAATAAACAATTTAACTTTCATATCAACCATTCTTATATAAAATAGTAATATAATGTCTCATAAATATATGCTTGTTTGGTCTGTAAAGCTTGAATTATTAGGCCCAAGAGATTTTGGACAATCACTTTAAACAATATTAGTTGAATTTCAATTGTCCACATATATTTGTCCAATTCTTCGACCAGCTCTACGTGATTTACAAAAACTATCGCTCTCACCAATGCATGCATCTTTTTCCAACTATTTTTTGGTCTTTGAATATGTCATTGACAATGAAACTTAAGCCAACAACTAATTTGTAGCAGTTATAACTTTGATAAATTGGAAAACATGATTTATTATATAAATACGTTCTCATTTTTTTCTAACTCAAAATTATTCCTTACTAATGCATACTGATCAATTAACTAATGGGATACTAATCTTCGTAGTTATTAATTAGTTAGCATAAAATAATAATAAGTATAATTAATTACATTACAGAGAAAAAGTACTAGTACAAGCTTTTCCCATAATGTTGGGTATAGCCGTTGAGAAAAATGCTGGCTCTCCATTGTGTAGTGATTTTTATCATGCGCTTCAATCAACTATCACAATCTGTCGAAATTTAGATCCTAACTCTTATCTTTTCGATAATTCCTATGCATTTCCAGCTTCATTATCTGATTTTTGATATCTTAAGAATATTTGCAAATTGTAAGATCACACTACTTCGCCTAATTCTTCCCAAATTTGTAACTTCTGCATTAATATCATACTACTTCGCTAGTTCTTATTACCGGAGTGAAATTCTATGCCCAAGATAATGATTTTATTTCCTATAACCTAATACGCCATTAAGTGAAATTCAAATTTGGATATAAAATTAGTGTCACTTTATACGTGGCCTTCTGGTTCGTTATTTAATATGTACAAAATGTAAATCCAAGCCCTAACCATAGCTATAGGGTCTAGCAACAATATAATTTCATATAGATTGGTTAGAAATCAACCCAATTATACTTCAGATAAAAGAACAGTGACATAAGATATCTAAAAATATAACAAAAATTTACTAGACGGATTCAGGGTTGACCCACTATACAAGAAACCTTTCTTCAACAAGCAAAGTACGCACACACTAGCTAATTAAGACAAACAGAGAGATCAAGTTGAAGAATACATAGTCTTTAACAATTTGGTGAAGAAGGTGGTGACTTTTGATTAAAATTTCTACCCATTTTCTCAGGGTGCAAAATAATCCTTCTTTATCTTTTTGTTGTTGATGTAATTTCTAAGCAAAATGAAGAGAACAAATGATGTAAGTTAGGAAGAAGAATCCTAATCAAATTTGAACTTTGAAGCACTAGTAATATCTCTTGAGTAGTCTAATTCCTTACTTGTAACCCTCCTCTTTTTTTATGCTTAATTCTTCTTCCGAAGCAAGATTATACTAGTAGCGCTTTGAGTACATGACTAGATTTGTGCCCGTGCCACGCACCAGGCATTTTATTTCTTTTAACGTGGTGTGCGTGGGGCTTCGTCCCGCCCAGTCCCGTGGAGATGCATTTTTGATTTGGTGCGCGTGGGGCTTCGTCCCGTCCCGTGGGGATGTATTTTTGATTTGGGGTGCGCGGGGCTCCGCCCCGCCCCGTGGGGATGCATTTTGATTTGGTGTGCGCGGGACTTCACCCCGTCCCGTGGAGATGCATTTTTGATTTGGTGTGCGCGGGGCTTCGCCCGCCCCGTGGAGATGCATTTTTTTATTTAGTTTGCGCGGAGCTTCGCGCCGCCCCGTGGAGATGCATTTTTTATTTAGTGTGTGCGGGGCTTCTCCCCCCCCCCGTGGGGATGCATTTATAATTTGGTGTGCGCGGGGCTTCGCCCCGCCCCGTGGCGATGCATTTTTGATTTGGTGTGCGCGTGGTTTCGCCTTCCCCATGGCGATGTATTTTTGATTTGGTGTGGCGGGCAAACACATTAAATAGGTGGAGAATATGTGTATATTTTATTTATTTTTTCATTTTATTTTCGCAGAAAATATGTGGATTTTTTCCCCTTTATATATTAATTTGGAAAAAAGAGTCCTTATACGGTAGATGCTCGATTTCCAAATTGAATTTGGACTTCCATAAAATTCCAAACACGGTAGGTTAGATTTTTCCTCTTGAGTTTGTAATTTTTAAACCAATCATACGTTGCCAAGTGTCCTCACGAATTCCAAATTGAATTGAATTTGATTTCCTTTTTTTATTTTTTCATATTCTTTTTAAACCAATCATGTCGTTGCCAAATTGTGTCTTTTTCTATCTCACTTTTTAAACAAAATACGCTGCGTTTCAAAACAAAACTCAAAAAGACATATTTCAATAAAAAGCGAATAGACATTCAACGTGGGAGCTTTATTTCTCTAGTACATATACAATTAATAACTTCCTGCTCCTAAATAACATACAACCAGCTTGAAAAGCACATTTACATATTTATGATCTCCAGCCGTGGCGGAGTCAGGTTTGAGTGTTAAGATGGGCCAACAATATTTTGGGGTGAATAGCCAGAATGCTCTGGAGGTTACCTTAAAATAATGCGCCGTGCATTTTGAAATGGCATTTCTATCCTTATTATACATTATTACAAGGGACACGTGTTAAGATCCTAGTTGACCACCACTACCGCCACCATTTCCGCTGGCACTACCGTCCCCACCACCGCCACCATCGTCATCACCACCTCCACCAAATTAGACAACCACCATCGCCGCCGCCACCACCACCACCACCACCACAGTCGTCATCACAACCTGAGCCCTGAATCTTGGACCCTGAACTCTAAATTATGAACTTTGAAGGGTAATTATTTTCTTTTTTTCACACGGGGAAGTGACATATTTGCCAAATTGACTACTTAATTGTCCAGAATAGTTAACAAAATAAGGTGTTTTTACTAATTTCAAAATGCGGAGGACATTTTCTCAAGGTGACCCCGATTTTAGGGCATTCTACTTATTTTTCCTTTTTGATTTGGAAATTTGGGTAGGCACTAAAATATGGAGGACTAAATATAAAACATACAGAAAATGAATAAATGATTATTAAAGGGGCGCGGGGTTATAGCAAGGTGTAGCCTGCCTTTGGTTCCGCCAATGGATCTCATTAGTTTGATTTTTTCTTTTAAAATAAATTTTGGGTTAAACCTTGAGGATGTAGCAAGCCCAGGTAGCTAGGAAAAGAAAAACAATAAAAATCCACCATCTCGATGCTCACAATTTCGTACTCAGGTCGCTAAGATATATCCTCACCCAACGACTTTATCCCTATACTATATCACCGTGACATCTGCAATTAGTACTTCCAACAGTAAAACGCGTAAGATGTTTATGATCTTTGCCTTTTGGGTCTTCTTAACTGTTAGTATAGGGGTGTAAATCGTGACGTCACATTGCAGCACGACCTGCGAAGTCACATACTTAGCAAGTTGTGTTGTACCCGAGATACATGGTTGTTGTGTCGTGCTAGAGTGCTAACATATTTATTTTGTGTTCTCTAAAAAATCTACTTTTCATATATTTAGATATTATATGTATTATTGTAGAAATAAATTATCATACTGTAACTAAATAAAATGTTAAAAGTGGGCTAGAATAAAGATTTTTTTGTGAAATATATATGAAATGTGAGTGTATCATGTTATATAGTGCATTATGCATATTATAGGGTGCACTCTTACGATGTCGGATTGTGTCGTGTATTTATCCTTCCGCGTGCTATGTTGTGTTGTGCCGATGTGCCAATCATTTTGACACGACACAACACAACACATCATATTAATTAAAGTAATGTGTTGTGCCCCGTATCAAATTACGTGTTGTGCTCGAATTTTAGCGTATTGTGCTGCGAACGTGCAAGTCGAATACATTTTACAACACTAGGATGGGACTTGAGAGAAAGAAGAAGGATACACTACAAATAAGTGCAAATCCCCATCTTAGAACAAAAATCTATTTTATATGATGGCGTTCTTTTCTATTGCACATAATAGTGGTCCGTAAAACTTCACCCTAAATATACCTTAACGTAGGATTTACGCTATCACAAGGATTCGATCCTTGGTTTTGGCTCCTCAAACTACACCTTGGTATTTTAGTTTAGCTTAGGATTTATGCTATTACAAGGGTTCGATCCCAACCTCCCATATTAAAAGAAGCCCGAGAACCATCAGAGTCGGACCATTCGATGGTTTTATAATCTGATAACACTCACTAATGAGTTATCTGCTCTCACATTCAATCTACACTATTTTTTTTTTTTGATGGGTAAAGGAGAATATATTGATCAAAAAAGGAGAGGGCACAAAAGGTTTGTACCACCCTAAAAGGTTTTTCAATCTACACTCTTGCTTCATTTTTTTTTCTCTCTATTATACGCTTGCTATTTTTGTGACGTACCACGGATTGAGATTCATAATGCAATTAATAGATGTACACAGTAACGCGAAAAATCATCAGGTGATAAACAATTTTATCTTCCATGCAATGTCACAAGAAAAGTTAGTGTGATATTTGCAATTTTACATGTTTGCTTGATAGTTTAGTTATCACCACAGTGATGCTAAATTCTTATCTTGTAAGTGTTGTATGTTTTTTGTCCTCTTAGTTTGATTTAACTATTAGCACAATGCTGCTCACAACTAGTTTTGGTTCACACGTTTAAACAAGCATTAAGTTTATCTAAATGTTTCATATACATGTAAAATAATAGCTACCCACAGGTGACTATTATTCCGATGTATTAGGTTGAACATTAGAAATATTTGAGTTTGTTAATACATGATAGGACGATATTCTCCCACAGGTGATTCTAGTTGTGGTATTAAACAAACATAATGTTGTGTGTATGAGAAGGTAAAATATGTACTAATGTTTTTCATGTCTCACATTGTTCCTTGATAAGGTTTTACCCACAAGAGAATCTTATTGAAGGTATGAGACTATTGTAAGCTTAATTGTCATTTATCTCTATTATAAATTTCAGCTTTTGTTCTTATTAATTGTTGATTATGATTATTTTATAGACTTTTAATGGTCCATTTCTTGGAAGATAAAATTGTTTATCACCTGATGATTTTTCGCGTTACTGTGTACATCTATCAATTGCATTATGAATCTCAATCCGTGGATGTTTTCTCGAACATTCATTATTGAAATTGAGAGGCAATTATAGACAAAGTGAAAATTATAAAGTCTGATAAAGGTGGTGAATATTGTGAAAGGTATGACAAAACAGGATAATATCCTAAATCTTTTACGTAGTATCTCCAAGAGTTTGGATTTGTTGCTCAATACACAAGGCCAACTTATCCTTGGCATGATGGTGTGTAACAAAAGGCAAAATCATACTTTTATGAAAATGGTTAGAAGCATGATGAGTTGTGCATAATGACCACATATCAGTGAATGTATGTTCTTTCAACAACTGTGTAATTTAAATAGATTTCCGAGTAAAGCAGTTTCAAAGACACACTTTGGACTAGAATGACTGGAAACCTAGTTTAAATCACCTTTAAGTTATGGTTGTTCAGTTGGAGGTGAGGGATTACATTCCAAAGAATGAAAATTGGATTTGGAAACTATTATTGGTCCAAATGGTATTCTTTAACGTTCTAACAGTAGGAGACTTATTGAAACCGAAAATATGATTTCGTTAATGATGGTATAATCAGTGGGAGTACGTGGATATATCTGTTCAAGAAATCATGATAATGATCCCTTTATTTAATATTTCTACAAATATTGTGAATCTTCTCATTATCAGAATGTTAGATAATGAAAGACCACAAATTACTGATCCAATACTCCATAATATAACTACTACCAATAAAGACTTTTTTTTGATAACAAAATGAACTAGCATTAAGAAGGTCTCAACAGAGATTGAAAGAAAGTTATTCATGTTGTTTCAGTGATTTTCTTACAAGAATTTATTACATTTTGATATGGAATGGCAAAGACTCGGTTTTAGGTTCACAAATACTATGTGTAATAATTTTGATTAATGGATTGATGCTATGCGAGCAAAAATCATTGGTTGAAAGTCAAGTCTCGGATATTGTTTAATTGCTCGAAAGACACAAATCAGTTGTATGAAAGTGGGTCTTTCTGACCTAATACGACTGTAATAGCAATTTTAAACGGTATAAAGCAAGACTTATTTCCAAAGATTTTACTCTGAAACGATGCATTGATTATAAATAAGTTTTTCTCTCGTATCAAAGAAAGACTTATTCAGAATTATCATAGTATTATTAGTAGCTCAGTATGACCTAAGAGTTGCATTAAATAAATGTGAAAATAACATTTATTAATGATAAATTTTAGTCTACAAATTTTAAAAATCAAAGTATAAAATTTAAGCAGCCTCCCAAAATGGTATATGAAATTCAACAAAACTATAAATGTTTCAAGTTTTGGATGAAATTATTACAGATTTATGCATATACCTCAAGATCAGTGGGAGAAATTCATACTCTTGGTCTTGTATGTTAAGACATACTACCTACGAGTAGTGATCTTGACTTTATGCATATCTCTATATTTTTTGAAATAAAGGATATCAATGAAGCTTACCATGTGATAGTAATATCATATGGATTACTAAAGCTCTCATATAAGGCATATATCAAATATTCAAGGAATTTTGAGATAATAACATATTTAACAGATTTAATTTCATGTTGGATAGAAGATATAAATTTAATCTTCATTACGTTTTAATTCTGATATGAAACTTATAACAAGTTGTTGATATGTTAACTAAATGCCTAAACAATCGAAGAACAAATTAGAGGAAAGCTATCAAGAATTTTGAGATATTATTTTAACTTATGTCTTATAATTAGTTAGCAAACCCAACAAGAGTCGATTGGGTTTTCAGACTTCAATTTTTGTGGATGTATGGATTCTATAAAGGAAGAATCTATTAATACTAGTCCCACAATTGAGTTTGAATTATGACTGCGATACTTAGAGACTTAAGGTTTGTCTCTACATTGCTGAAACTTATCGTCTTAGCTTCGTAGCATTAAAGCACGATATGTATACGAAGGGAACAAAACACATGAACCTTGAGTATATATGCGTGAATTAGGAAATTCAGAAACAATAGTTGTTCATTTATCGCTTAAGCACAATTGCATTCGGAGATGCACTTAATGAATAATTACCTTTTAAGACCTCTTAAGAAAAGATTAAAATCTCAGGTCTGTGGGAGTAATTGCTTATTGAACTCAGCTAATTTATGTGCTTAGTTTTGGACACTTAATGAGCTCTTATTAATGTTATTCTGAATTATTTCTGTATCCATGTTTAGTATACATTTATGTGAATGGATGAATGTTAACAGAAATCGTCTTTCTCAAGACATCACTGGACCATTATGATACTCCTATTTAAGGCCTAGTTGAGCAAGGTACTCATGTTGTGGTACATGGAAGGGAACATGTTGATAAAAAGATAATGTGCAACCGTTATGAATCGCATGAATAGCTTATTTGATCAAGGTATTACGTTAACCACTAAAGTTATTATTTAGCAATTACGCGCGCCTTATGTTTCCTGCAATTAACCATTTATAGATTATCACATGGACTAGTGGGAGAATGTAAGATAATTTCTAATATTATAATTATCTCTATTGGGCCCATGTGAGAATCTGGTTATATTTAGGATATTGCTAAATATCTAATCCATGGTTTATATAAGGAGTTAGTATCCTATTTATGCTCTTCCTTGATGGACGATCGAGATCTAATGTCTAATACTAAAACCCTAGGAACTTGGTCCTCTCTCTACCTGAAAGGTAAACAATAACCATTACTATTGTATCCAAGGATGAACTCATTACGGCTAAGGTTAAGAGAGAGAAACCAATACCTCCACACGGTATTGTCGCTGCTCCCAAGATATTCGTCGTAAGACAATGGATTAGCGTTATCAGGTATTATGTTTAAACTAGTCTTGCGTATTTTATTGTGTGATTATCATGAAGTTCAACGATCCTATAATTAGTATAACCATTTCCACGGTGGGAGGGCCGACCGAAAAAGAATCTGAACATGGGGTTCGTCTGCGACTACTTTCGTCCCATTTAAGAAAAGGTGATACTTTCACCCCGTTTCTGAAAAGTGATACTTTCACCCCGTTTCCGAAAAAGTGATACCTTCGCCCCGTTTCGGAAAAAGTGATACTTTCGCCCCGTTTCGGAAAAAGTGTTACTTTCACCCCGTTTCAGAAAAAGTGATACTTTTTCTGAAACAGGGCGAAAGTATCACTTTTTCCGAAACGGGGCGAAAGTATCACTTTTCCCGAAACAGAGCCTGAAACGGGTTGTGAAAGTATCACTTTTTCAGAAACGGAAAATTAGTCGATCCATAAACCAAAATATGGTTGCATGATGTGTTATGCATCCTTTGTGGTGGTTTGCATAATGACTATGCATTCAATTTTCGAGAATTGTGCCTAAAATTAAAGTATCATTTTTCTTGAAACGGAGGGAGTACATCGTTTTATTAGTTGCAACGGAAAATTAGTTGATGCATAAACCAAAATTTTGCTACATAAAGTATTATGTATCTTTTGTGGTGGTTTGCATAATGGATATATATTTAATTTTCTAAAATTGTGCCTAAAATGATAAATACCTCCGAATTTTTCGTAAAAACACTAAATTTGATATTGTTGTTTGTACTTGTTGCGTAGAGTTTTTTATCCTAACGAGACTGGGGTATACCCAGATTAATTGGGGTATACCCAATAAGACAAAATAGGGTCATTTGGAAGTAAAACAAGCCACCCCTTAACCATATATTTTCTAAATGGCTAATATACCCTTGTTTAATTAACACTAAAAAATTCTGATTATGTTAATTAATTGAGTTTGGATTGATTAATTGAGTAGATTAAAACTTATGAAATGAAATTTTGTTTTTGATTGAACTTATTTGGGAAGATTTTTGATGAAAAAAAATTGTTTTGAGAAAATATTTTGCAACGGAAATGAAAGCACACAACCCAAACACTTCTAAAAAGGGGATTGCAAAGCTGTTGTATGAAATCATACTCAAAATTAGATCAGAAATCAACACATTCAGTTCTGAAATTATGAAAAGTTGGCAAGGTCGAGTAATGAAGACCATGCCGACTATATTTGGCCGGCGAGGTATTTGAATGAAGAACATGTCGACTAGCTTTGGTCGGCAGGGTATTTAAATGAAGAAGATGTCGACTTTATTTTTTTGACACACATGAGACGGCTATTGAAAAATAGTAGTCGGCAAGGTCTACAAAAAAACCATGCATTTGTTGAAAATAACCTCTGCATTTACTTTTTTGTCGGCAAGGTCTTCAAAAAATATCCTGCCGGCTGTTGAAAAAATTTACAGTCGCCATGGCTGTTATGAACAGTCGACAAGATATGCATGTTACGACATTGCCGACCAAAAACACATAAATCATAATTTTCGATTTCTAACCTAATATAACAATCAAATCACACAACACAATTTTTTTTTTTTTCATAAAAGTAGAGGAAGATCCCCTCTAACATTACACATTCATAATTCTAGTCATAATAGGCACTGTATTTGACCAAGAAATGTTTTCATTGAAATACCGAGAATTAAAAAAGTTTAAAAGATAGCCTAGATCCTCTCCTTTCCAACTGTTTTGGAGATTAAAAGTATTACAATAAGCTGCAATATTAGCTGCCCACATTATATTTAGTCTAGTAGATAAAACAAGTTCTGAAATTTTAAAGTTTATGACTTCCACATTTGTTTGAAAATCATTGCTAATAGAGTATCGATGATTCCTAGCTTCAACATACATTCCTTTCAGCAGCATCAAAGTAGGCAGAGAATCACTTTCGAAAGCCACCTCATGACCATTCCATTCTGTTGCCCAATGGAAAGCTATCTCCGCTCCTCTCCTCTCTAATTCCTCCCTAGTATCACACAACACAATGATGTGTTTGAGTTTAAACATCATTTATAATCTTCTTTTCGCCGGTAAAGTCAACAATTTTTTTGGAAAATCAAAGTTGAAGATTTTTATATGGCTTTGGTTGATGGAAGATGAAGATGAAGAAGAAGAGAAGAGAAGATTAAGAGTTGTTTAGTTTTTTAATTTTAGGGTTAATGAAATTAAAAAATGGGTTTATTTTTAAGATTTAATTAGTTCAAGGGTATTAAAGTAAAATCACCCTTTTTAATAATGACACACTATGTCCCCTTAAAATTGGGTATACCCCAATTAATCTGGGTATACCCCAATCTTGCCAGGTTTTTTTATAACCTTTCCAACGAGATAAATTTTGTAAAATTTCAAGGCACGGATTTTAGATATTTTATATTAAAATTTGTTTTCCAATTATACCCCTGAAAAGATATGATACACAAAGAGTTATAGTAATTGGACTAAAAGGGATGGACATTTTTGGTTTTTCGGCCCTAATAATTTCCAATCTTTTTATGTCAATTGATCACTTAGATTTTACAAAAAAAATGACCATATAAAGGTCCTCCCTCACTTCACTCGGTCGGCCCAATTAACGATCTATAAATTAAAATCTTATAAGTATATGTTAAGAACTTTAACATACATTCGCTGCTGCCGCAAAAAGCATGTACACTTACAATGTCAGGGTGACAAACATTAGCTCGACTTTTCTGTAAACAATTAGGGGTTATATCGGTTTCCGTAGTACGTCCTTTATAGCCATGCAATTGTTAATTCAAAAAAATCGATTTAAATTCAATTAGGAAATCTGACAACGTCACTATTTAGACATCAAGTGGGTGTTCGTATTCGAGGGATGATATAAGGGAACCTATTCTTGCTATGTAGCGACCAAACACCTGCATGTTCCGTGTAACTTACATTTCTGGGTTTCCAGTGACAAATCCGATCAAATTCCACAAAAAACTGACAGATATTCTATAATACAACTTGTTGAATTCAATGAAAAGTGACTGTATTATTGTTAGAAGGCAAATGTTAACATCTGCATGGGTAAAGAGGTTAAAGAAGCATTAATTGTTCTTGGATTAATGAATTTGGTATAGGAAATGTAATCTCTTTACCTTAAACTATTAAATAAACTGAAATTTCAAAATTACCCTTAAGATCTTTAAATACAGCCTACAAAATATGCTTTAATAAAAAATAAAACACAAAATCTAATATTAAATTCTAACATTTCTCTTAGTCTAGCCGGTAGAGAACATTTTTAACCTGAAAATTAACACTAATTTCAGTCGACCATTGCCGGAACAAAAACAGAAAAATTAGCATTAAAATAAAGGATAGAGTTTTCTTCCCACTCCATATTGTTACGACTTCAAGTGCAAGATTGGATTTAAACCAATGTCTTCGGACCTTTTCTTCTTCTTTATATTCCTCAGGTTCTCACCATTTTTTTCTGTCCCAACGCTTGAGGCTTCAGCAATTTTGTCTGGGCACGTAGTGCTATAATGGCCAGCATGCTTACAATAGGAACAGATTTTCCGCTGCTTTGTTGTCTCCTTTATGCCTTTGATCCTCTTTGTCGGCGGACGACCTTTAGTTACGGACTTTGGAGGAGGTTGGGTAACACCATTGACGACAGTTGCAATTCAATGTTATTATTAGTTGTGATTTCCACTGCGTTGTTGCTACTTTGATGTATAACTTCACATGGTTCTTCACATGAAATATTTCGACGCCAGCGAGATGGTAAATAAGCTTTCGGAATCTCAAAACAGTCCGTATGAGAAAGGACACTTAAAATATGACGACAAATTATACCACTAAATTCAAATTGTTTGCAGCTACAACTTGCTTTGTTGCCATCCCAATATACCTTGCGACGCTTTGTGTTTGTTGTCTCTAGAAAGTATCTCATAGTGTAGTCGTAACCAACATTTTTGAAAATCCCATACTGACTTGCTCTTACAAGTTCTTCTTTAAATTTTTTGAATGCAAACCGTGTTAGAGTATTTTGAGCTTGTTCCTCAATTGGAGATACTACCCTTGAAACAAAATTTCTTTGTTTGTCTAGCATCGTGTCATGCATCTCTGTTTGCTCAATGCTATGTATAGCAAGATCTACCTAAAAGATACAGTACCGAGTTTCAAAAAATTGATTAATCACAATGACATATAAATAGGAAAAGACTGACCTGTTGTATAAATTGGCATAAGCTCGAGCGTTTATCAATGAACCGCTTGATGAAAGAGTTAATGCTTTCCGAACGTCCAGTTGTTGTCATACCACCAAAGAAATAGCTACGAAGAAATGCTGGAACCCAACGTCTTCTCATATCGAATAATCCAATAATATGCGTATTTTTTTCTAGTTTGTACTTTGACATTGTTGTGAACCACTCTTTCTCAAACTCTTCGACTGTCTCTAGCCTATACAATCTATAGAAATCACTGCACCAATCAAAATACTTACTGCGAAGAGTAGACAAAAACCAACCACTAAATTTAGCCGTAATGTGCCAAATGCAAAAACTATGTTTCGTCTCTGGAAAGTCTGCTTTAATGGCGTCTGTCATCCAGGGATCTTGATCAGTCAATATAGTTTGTGGTGCCTTCCCCATTAAACGTAAGAATGTCTGCAGAGAAAGGAAAAAAACAGTAATGAGGTAGCACATACCAATCAAGTGTTTATGAAAGAAAACCAATCAATTACAAAGCTTGGAAAAATGTGAACTGATGCATGCATACCTGCATCAACCAACGGAAAGTATTAAACTTCTCGTTTCTAAGCAATGCGAACCCAAAAAATACTGTCTTTCCATGATTGTTGATACCAACAAATATCCCAAATGGCATATCATATGAATTCACTCTGTAAGTGGTATCAAACGCTACAACATCTCCAAAAATTTTATACCACTCAAAACAAGTAGGCGGAGACCAAAATAAGTGCTCCAACTTATTTTCCTTATCAACTGTATAATCATGGCGGAAATTTGGATTCTTCTCATTTGCGACATTGCAATATTTCAAAATTTCCAGTGCATCATTTCTTGTTGTAGATCGCCTTTCATTATAGAAAAAATTTCGTACATCTCGATCGAGGTATGGAAGACAACCGTGTTGCATGTTTCTCTCAAGTTCCATAACACGTAAAATTTGTCTAATTGAAAGACCAGCTTTCTGTAATTTGATCAATTGAGCTTGGTCGGTTTTTTCAATTTTTCTATTGCTCGGAAGAAAGCGTACCTGGGAAGGATCTAATAAATCATGATTGTGCTCTGCAACGAATGCTATCACATGCCATTCTTCAGGGAAAATTTCACATGGTTTACGTAAAGAGATCCGCATAAGAGCTTTACACCCGCATCTTATAGAATGTCTGGTGCGTTGTGCTTTCAATGGTTGTGCAATTTTTTCTGGTGCGAATCCTTCACAGTGGCAGTTGAAATCTCTTTTTTTTTTTCTCGCCATTCTTATTAGTGCAAAAACGTCCATGACGAATCGAAAATCCATTGAGTTCTGCATACTTTGTATAAAATAAGAATGCCTCCTCTTCACTTAAAAAGCATTGGCCAATGAATGGCTCAAACTCATTCGCTACTACATCGTCATATTGCCTAATCTCACTGAACTGCAACACACTTGCAGTTGCACCATCATTATCTTTATCTTCATCGCCTGATAATGGATACTGGTTCAAATCAAATGTGTGTTCTTCTTTTGGTGGTTCATTTAAATCTTGTTCCATCACGCACCTACATAGGATACAATCAAATCAAACTAGTACAACCGTTGCCACGGTGGGAGGGCCGACCGAAGAACTCATTAGAGAAATTGTAAAGCAAAGTTCAAACACAATAAGTGCTGCTGATTATAATTTGTCGAAGGAATATTCTGTCACGGTGTCGTCATAGTTAACAGTCAAGTTAGTCGAACCGTTAGTCAACTGGTCAAGGTAAAGAATGAGTTAGATGACTCGGTATTATTCAGCTGAGTTAGGAGCTGGATCGGGTCAGTGAGTTAACTCGCCGAAGTAGAAATCCGGACAGAGTTTCCTCTGTTTCAGGCCAATTCAGGCCTTTTCTTTCTTCAATTCCCTGTAACAAATCCTAGCATACATCTAAGCAGTTTCATACATTCACCAACACACAACAGCCTCTTTATACTCGCAATGAACTCCAACTCATCCCCTTGATCTTCCAGATTCAAATCCAAGCTCAACAGTACTTTGAACACAACCACCGCAATTTTGCAACCATTTGTTGAGCACCATGCAGTGATGTTGCTTCAAACTTCAACAACCACTTCTTCTTCTCCATCCAAGAACACACAACACCAGCAACAACTCTGCCTTCACCCATCTTCAGTTGTATTGCAACTCCAGCTCCACCACCATATTTATCTTTATCAGCACCACCATCTCCTTACTGCAGTTTCACTTATACCTGCAACAACAACACCCACTTTGCCTCAAGCCATTTCAACTGCACCAAACACAACAATTACTTCAACTCCATTTGCAGCTCACTAATACCCTGTAGCTTGTTGCAGTAACATCTTCATGGAAGCACCAACACATCCAAGACCGTTGCAGTACTACCAACTCCATCCCCTTGATCTTGAAATCAAAACATACCCTTCAGTATTAGCAAATATAATATATGCTAAGATCGAGAGTTTTGGAAAGGTGAAATTGCAGATGCAAAAACAGAAATATATTAGACCTCATAGCGCTCAAGTGCATTGGATATAACAACAACATCAGCTTTACAGAGTTGGCAAAGACCAGCATTGAGAAGGTAACCTGTCACACTAGACTTCGGGGATTGTTTTGCAAAATCTTCATATATCACAATTGCGCTAGGATACCTGTAAACACAACAGATGAGTTCTTCCTGTTCAAGGTTTACTAGAATTACCCACAACTACAGCATTCAGGGGGTTTGAGGTAATGACACCATGTTGAGAAACGATTGTTGCATGGTGACTAAAAACCACTAAAAGAAGAAATGATGTATCAACACTGAGCATTGACAAATGAAATGTGACATACGAAAAGATAAATCCATGACATGGGGTGACTTACTGCTCCAGTTGAGCAGAAAACTGTGCAACCTTCTGCTTGAACTGGTTGCACCGGTCTATCACGTCTGTGGATGTGAAGGATTCCTCACTTTGGTACATATCGGCAGCTCGCTCAAAATAAAGAATAGCTTTCTCAATATATTTCTCAACCTCGTATAACTCGCCAATTTCCTGCAAACACGAACATCAATGGTCATAAACTGAACTGAAGTTTGCATATTGTACCCTGATTCAGTTAAACCACTATCCAAGAGAAAAATAGCATATTAATGATATTATTGACACAATGCAAACATACTCTTTGACATACAGTGTTTAAAATAATTCACCTCACAATATAAACCAGCCTTATGAAAGCTTCCAATTTCTAAGAACTGGTACACTGCCTAATTGTAGCATGATATTGCATCTAAGGAAATACAAAATACGATACGATATTTAGATATAAAAAAAAAAGAATACGAAGCAAATGAAAATACAAAATACGATATTTAGATATCAAAAAAAAAAAAAATCCCATCCAAGGAATTGGGAACCATTAAACTCAACTTTTCAGTGAACATCTATAACATATTCACACCTTTAGCAGAGTTGTTTCTGTAAATGTGTCCAGCATACACATAACCATAACTAAAGACGCAAATTCCAACACAAAGAACATAACTGTGATAGTACTAACCTCAGAGAGTGTCTTTCGATGCTTAGAGTCCTGAATAGAAACCTCTTTCTTCAAATTCAACAGTTTCGAATCAACCTTCAAAACAAAATACACTCACTAAGAAAAGAATTCCTGGTAACATAACAGCAATTCATCAGTCCAATTCCACAATAACATACCTGCTGTCTCAGATCGATCAACTCCCTACAAGAGTCCTTAAACAAATTCAAAAGAGCATCAACTTCAGGAAATAACGGACTCGTCGTAAGTCCGGCACCTCCTTGTGCAGCTGCTTTTGCGGCAGCATCAGATGGTATTCGTGAATGTCCATTAGGTAAACCATCATGTATTCCACCACCTTAGATGAATCAGTTTCTTCTTCTTGAAATGAAGGAAGCAACTCATTCACCAAGTTCCCAAATAATGCATCAAATGAAAAATCACCCTAAAAAACACCAACAAACCAAATTCAATTCGTCGAGTAAGTAAGAGGCAATAATTACTGAATAATCTGTAGTAGCAGTAGAAGTAGTCTGTGTGATTTTGTTACCTTGAAATCATGGATGTCGAGAATAAGTGGTAACGAGCTAACAGATGTTGATTTTGAACCATCTCTACCTTCTTTCATCTATCAAATTTTCCAATTCCATAACAAATTCAGTCTTATTTCAATGAAATTTCAACTTAAAATCAAAAAATTGAATTAAAATTTACTTTACTTTGTGACCTACTCCTCTTATAACAACAGCTGAGAATAGAAAAAAGTGCAAACAAAAATCAATCAGTACCTCTGAGATGGATCACACTGGTGGGAGGATAGGGAAGGGATTCAAATCCAAATGAGTAGATAAACACCCAACTAATTTATCATCAACTGAACCACCATCTTCATCAATAAAACCTCAAATTAGGTCACTGAAATTTCTAAATTTCAATCTTTAAGAGGGGAATTAACTTGAAAGAGGAAATAGATCTGGTTGCGGTGATGGTGATGGTGGTAGTGGTGCGGCAAGGTGGAGGAGGCGTTTCGAGTTTATTTCTCTGTTGGAGTTTCTCGTTACAAACAAGAAAAGAAGAAAAACAACGGAGAAGGAAGGAGAAGGAAGAAGAAGGAAGAAGAAAAAGGAAGAAGAAAAAAAAAAAGGAAAAAAAGAGGTGGCCGGGATTCGAACCCGCGACCTTTGGGTCATTTTACCTGCGGTTTTACTAAACTGCCCCTACACAATTAAACCATTTCCAACCTCCGTGTCCTTTTTTCTGCTCGTAAAATTTACTCTATTACCCTTCATTTTGTGTCATATTTACGCCAATTTTAGTGAGAAATTGAAGCATGGAGGGGCTATTTAGTCATTTCATTGTCGATTGAAACCAATTTGGGACACCAAAATCCACCTTTTTGTACAATTGATCACTTACTATTGACAAAAAAGTGACCATATAAAGGTCCTCCCTCGCTTCGCTCGGTCGGCCCAATAACACAATTCATTAGTGTTTCAAGATTACGTGAAGCATCCAGTTTATACTACAGTAGAACATATTTAACAAAAGGAAAAAATGATAATCGCCATAAGAGAGTTTAAAAATGGTTATATAGCATTGATGCATACGTAGATATATATATATATATATGCTCAAAACTAAAAAAGTAAATAAAGATCAATTGACAACACGACGATAGAAATTTTGATAGTGAAGTAAAATAGGAGGGAAGCTACTAACCGATTGATTACCATTAGTGTTTCATTTCGTTATGTATACATGGCACTAATGTCCACTCTTTGAAACAGATTGTAAATCTAAAGATTTTTCTAAATGAGAAAAGATGAAAAACTTACACGATATATATATGGAAGATGGAGGCTCTTTATCTTCCATTCTATTATTCCCTCCTAATTTTTTCCCCTCATATTTTTATTCCCTCCAAATTTCTTTCCCTCCTATTTTTCTTCCCTCCTATTTTGTGCTGCTGATAAACCTTTTATCTTCTTTTTAGATTCTTCTTGTAGAGAAATAAATATAGGGTTGGTTGGTTGTTGGATAAATTAGTAAACTAGTAAATCCACATAATCTTCTGCTTATCAAACGAAAACAAAAATCCGGTGGGAAAATTTTCCCATATACAAGAAGAATCTAAAAATGCATATCTAATCGTTAGATAGAGTAGTAACCCGTATAAAAATTTATGTTTTATCTTCCGTTAAAAACCGAAATAAATATTCTTTTCTTAACTAATATTGAAATAAAGCTAAAGCACGCAATTGTATGATTAATTAGCCGTTCAAAATCCACTTCATGAGGTCTCTGACTAATCGAAATATGCATTGCAACATAAAATCTACCATTGTGAACCAAATTCCGCTTCATTAACCATTCTGGCTAATTAAAATGTAAATCGAAACACTAAGTCTACCAGTATGTGAATAAAAATATGAATTCATGACCTCTCTGGCTAATTGAAAATCTATGCAGGAACTCAAAATCTACTAATGTGAACAAAGATCTCGGCTTGATTGACCTTTTCGACTAATTAAAAATGTAAATCGAAACTCCGAGTCTACCAAGTATGTGAACAAAAATATGAATTCATGACCTCTTCCGGGCTAATTGAAAATCTATGCGGGAACTCAAAAGCTACTAATGTGAACAAAGATCTCACTTGATTGACCTTTTCGACTAATTAAAATGTAAATCGAAACTCTAAGTCTACCAGTATGTGAACAAAAATATGAATTCATGACCTCTCTGGCTAATTGAAAATCTATGCAGGAACTCAAAATCTACCAATGTGAACAAAGATCTGCTTGATTGACCTTTTCGACTAATTAAAATGTAAATCGAAACTCTGAGTCCACCAGTATGTGAACAAAAATATGAATTCATGACCTCTCTGGCTAATTGAAAATCTATGCAAGAACTCAAAATCTATTAATGTGAACCAAATCCACTTTAACTATTGACCTTTTCGACTAATTAAAATGTAGATCAAAACTCTAAATCTACCACTATGTGAAGAAAAAAAAAAACATGCATATGACCTCCTAACTAGTCGAAACTAATGTAGTCGGGTCTCTAGGGAGATGGCCAAGATATCGTGCGATAGTATTGGTGTTATCCGAGATGCCGATATTGTCCATATTTCACCGGTGATGGCCGATATTCACCGATATTTCATCGAAATATCGTATTTCTTTCTGGCCGATATTCACAAAATCCGATATTCACCGAAATTCGCATTTCATAGGAACACAAAATCTACCAATTAAATGTACATCTCAACTTTAAATCTATAAATATGTAACCGAATATGCACATTCAAGGCGCTACGGTTCGGGAACCGTTCAACACTCGTTAACTCGACGGCGTCTACAGCTCACGAACCGTTAGTTATTTCACCTTCCCAGATCTAAACAGCCAACATGTGAGTTTGACCGAGCAAAGCTCTAACTCATTCGATTCTCAATTTAGTCTTTGAGGGTCCATTCTTGAGAAATTAGTCGCCTAACCTGATCTAGTTAGATGCTTTGTAATTTTAGTTGTGGTTCGCTCAATGATTCAAGATTTTTAAGTAACTGTTTGATTTGTATTATTTCGTTTCGATGATCTATGTACATCACTACTATGGTTCGTGTTATGACGCTCAAGTTTCATACTTGGCGAAATTGGTGGAATATTTTATACCCTCTCATTTGCTATCCAAAAAGGCGTTGGAGACCAGATTGTTGCTAGCCCACCGATCAAAAGCTTTGTATAATTTATAAATATATTCAAAAGTAATAGAATATGTAATATTATGGTCCGAAACCGCAAAACCTTGGAGGGAGACTAAAGATATCGATAGGTAATCAAAGGCAAATGTAATTTTACGGTTTTCAAATTGATACCATCAACTTCATATGCATCAATACCATCCTAACTAATTACGACATCGTGGTTGCCCAAATAATATAAACCGAGTTATTATCATTTTTATTTTAGTGTTTTCGTTATTTTCTATTTTTTTATTTTTTATTATGAGCCTCTATTTTTCATTATTAGCATCAATTTATATTTTTGATAATTAAGTGATCGGAGATTTCCGTAGCACTTAAAAACCCATGAGACGAGTCAATCAAAGTAAATTAGAAACACCGTAAAAGTGCTGACAATAAAAATATTCTTAAAACTCAAAGAAAAATTACTAGATAAAAGAAATCTTAAAACTAAATCTCAAAAAAAAAAAAACAGATTGATTTAGGATAGGGTTTTTACTTTTGTGAAAAGAAGAGAGAAAGCGAACACCGGAAAAAGAAACACATTTTATATGATAATAAATAAATAAATATATTTAATTTCGTACCTTTTCATCAAGGTTCTTGGTTGGGTGAAGTTGGCTCGGGTCTCTTTTAAAACTCCCACTCCGGTAACCAGGGTTCAAATCTCTGCACTAACATTTTTTAAGAAATTTTTGAAAATAAATAAAATGAATGGAATAAAGGCAAGTGTAAAGAAGATAAATAATCAGTTGTCCCCACTATTTAATACTAACACGGATTCAAATGTTAGGGTATAAATGGAATCCCTAAAGTATTTATCAAATCAATACCATTTAATACTAAGTAATTGGTATTTCAAGGTAAAAATGTTCATTTAATTCTTCCTTAACCTCTTCCTCCATGCATAGGTTAACAGGACCCTTGATGAAAAGCTATGCATGGAGGGAGAGGTCCTGTTATATATAAGGAAGAATTAAATGAACATTTTTACCTTGAAATACCAATTACTTAGTATTAAGATTTTTGTTAAAGGGAGAGCAAAAATAGATCCGAGGAGAGCGAAAATCGTAGTCGACTCGCTAACTCTGACCTAGTCAATATATTATTGTAAATTAGACCAAACTACCCACGTTAAATTCACCCATTTAACAGTTTACCGTACATGATTCACACTCATTTTTTGATCCTCCACCACCAAAGATAGAGGGAAAAACCTACGGAAGGACTTCTTCCTGTTCCCCGAATGATGATTACAAGCCGCATAGAAGAACAACGGAACCTTTTTATTTTTCATATTTTTTGATCTATAGAAACAAATAAAAGAAACATTAAAGGAAGAACAAATGGGAAGACCAACTTCATTGTTCGGAGAACAAACAACGGCTACGACTCAAACAATGAACAACAAATATACTGATTAGGTTAATTAATTAGCAAAAACAGGTTTATAAGTAAATAAGTAGAACACCTACAAGCCCATATTGATGTATTCTTAAACCTAATTAAAAATAGCAAACGGGAAGAATAAAGACCCCACCGTAAAAAGCAACAAAGCAAATCCTAATATTAAGCAGTGTTTGTTATCAAGAACAACATATTGCGATTTTTTGATGCAACTCATCGAGATCCAAGGTTATAAAATTCTTCGCATCATGTAAGAAGAGAATATTCTTAAAATAGGAGAAAGGCATTCTCTCGCATATGTTCATAAAGATGTCATAGTGGTGGTGCTCAACAGATCCTTTCTGAAGAAACTCATACTCGGTCATATCGGTGTTGTAGCCGGTGGAGTAGATAGTGGTGGACCAGTGGTGGAATTGTTCGGGAAATGGGTATGAGTTTTGTGTGGCGAGTGCATTTGGTATGGGCAGACTGGTCTAATTTAAAATATTGTATTGACCAGGTCCGAGTTAGCGAGTTGATTACGATTTTCGCTCTCCTCGGATCCGTTTTTGCTCTCCCTTTAACAAAAATCTAGTATTAAATGGTATTGATTTGATAAATACTTTAGGGATTCCATTTATACCCTAACATTTGAATCCCTGTTAGTATTAAATAGTGGGGACAACTGATTATTTATCTTCTTTACACTTGCCTTTATTCCATTCATTTTATTTATTTTCAAAAATTTCTTAAAAAATGTTAGTGCGGAGATTTGAACCCTGGTTACCGGAGTGGGAGTTTTAAAAGAGACCCGAGCCAACTTCACCCAACCAAGAACCTTGATGAAAAGGTACGAAATTAAATATATTTATTTATTTATTATCATATAAAATGTGTTTCTTTTTCCGGTGTTCGCTTTCTCTCTTCTTTTCACAAAAGTAAAAACCCTATCCTAAATCAATCTGTTTTTTTTTTTTTTTTTGAGATTTAGTTTTAAGATTTCTTTTATCTAGCAATTTTTCTTTGAGTTTTAAGAATATTTTTATTGTCAGCACTTTTACGGTGTTTCTAATTTACTTTGATTGACTCGTCTCATGGGTTTTTTAAGTGCTACGGAAATCTCCGATCACTTAATTATCAAAAATATAAATTGATGCTAATAATGAAAAATAGAGGCTCATAATAAAAAATAAAAAAAATAGAAAATAACGAAAACACTAAAATAAAAATGATAATAACTCGGTTTATGTTATTTGGGCAACCACGATGTCGTAATTAGTTAGGATGGTATTGATGCATATGAAGTTGATGGTATCAATTTGAAAACCGTAAAATTACATTTACCTTTGATTACCTATCGATATCTTTAGTCTCCCTCCAAGGTTTTGCGGTTTCGGACCATAATATTACATATTCTATTACTTTTGAATATATTTATAAATTATACAAAGCTTTTGATCGGTGGGCTAGCAACAATCTGGTCTCTAACGCCTTTTTGGATAGCAAATGAGAGGGTATAAAATATTCCACCAATTTCTGCCAAGTATGAAACTTGAGCGTCTGCTAACACGAACCATAGTAGTGATGTACATAGATCATCGAAACGAAATAATGCAAATCAAACAGATTACTTAAAAATTGAATCATTGAACTGAACCACAACTAAAATTACAAAGCATCTAACTAGATCAGTTAGCTGACTAATTTCTCAAGAATGGACCCTCAAAGACTAAATTCTGTAGAACTGAATGAGTTAGAGCACTGCTCGGTCAAACTCACATGTTCAAGAACTGTTTAGATCTGGAACCGTGAAATAACTAACGGTTCGTGAACTGTAGACGTCTGAGTTAACGAGCTGCTGAACGGTTCCCGAACCATAGCGCCTTGAATGTGCATATTCTGATTTACATATTTATAGATTTAAAGTTGCGATGTACATTTAGTTGGTAGATTTTGTGTTCCTATGAAATATTGAATTTCGGTGAATATCGGTTTTCTGTGAATATCAGCCAGGGCCGAAATACGATATTTCGATGAAATATCGGTGAATATCGGCCAATACCGGTGAAATATGGACAATATCGGCATCTCGGATAACACCAATACTATCGGCGATATCTTGGCCATCTCGGCCGAGACTGACTACATTAGTTTCGACTAGTTAGGAGGTCATATGCATGTTTTTTTTTTTCTTCACATAGTGGTAGATTTAGAGTTTTGATCTACATTTTAATTAGTCGAAAAGGTCAATAGTTAAAGTGGATTTGGTTCACATTAGTAGATTTTGAGTTCCTGCATAGATTTTCAATTAGCCAGAGAGGTCATGAATTCATATTTTTGTTCACATACTGGTAGACTCAGAGTTTCGATTTACATTTTAATTAGTCGAAAAGGTCAATCAAGCAGATCTTTGTTCACATTGGTAGATTTTGAGTTCCTGCATAGATTTTCAATTAGCCAGAGAGGTCATGAATTCATATTTTTGTTCACATACTGGTAGACTTAGAGTTTCGATTTACATTTTAATTAGTCGAAAAGGTCAATCAAGCGATCTTTGTTCACATTAGTAGCTTTTGAGTTCCTGCATAGATTTTCAATTAGCCAGAGAGGTCATGAATTCATATTTTTGTTCACATACTGGTAGACTCAGAGTTTCGATTTACATTTTAATTAGTCGAAAAGGTCAATCAAGCAGATCTTTGTTCACATTAGTAGATTTTGAGTTCCTGCATAGATTTTCAATTAGCCAGAGAGGTCATGAATTCATATTTTTATTCACATACTGGTAGACTTAGAGTTTTGATTTACATTTTAATTAGCCAGAATGGTTAATGAAGCGGAATTTGGTTCACAATGGTAGATTTTATGTTGCAATGCATATTTCGATTAGTCAGAGACCTCAATGAAGTGGATTTTGAACGGCTAATTAATCATACAATTGACGTGCTTTAGCTTCATTTCAATATTAGTTAAGAAAAAGAATATTTATTTCGGTTTTTAACAGTAAGATAAAACATAAATTTTTATACGGGTGTTTATGGGTGAAAATCGTTTCTGCTGATTTCGGTAATTTCGGTGGGTGAGTGAGAAACTGATTTAAACCCTAAACAAATGTCTGCACGTGAGCACTTTATAGGTTCGAGAGATCGATCTGTACAAGTCCGTCCTAAACCAAGAAATGGCCGTTCCAGACTTGCTTCGGTCACAAAGTGGAGGAGAAGGGTTGATTTGGGGAGGGAAGCAAAGAAAGGTGTTGAGGAGAGTAGTATCTCGACTTGTATCGTAAAGTGAAAGCTTCGGAAGCTTGCAAGAGATGGAAGCTTTTGAGAGAGCTTGCAAAGTTTCCTTTTTGAGAGTGTAAGTGTAGTATATTTCTCCCGACCGAGACTTGTTGTCCGGGTGGAAATAGGTAAGACCTATTTATACAAGTCGAGATTGAAACGTACTCGCCTCATGAAGGAAGAGAGTAAAGGGTGAAATAATGGGAGGAGGTGGTAACCGCATGGTTTAATGGGCGAAAACGTTTTTCACCATTATTTCCTCTTTTATTTGACCGCTTTATTCCTTTTCACGCTTTCTTAATGTGAGCGTAGTGTACGCCGCATCTTTGTGACCGCAAACCAAAACCCTAAAGAAGCATCCCCGGTTTGTGTCGATGTCTCGAGTGTTGGTTGCATCTTGAGTGCAAGTGGCGCCGCTAGTGGCGCGTGTGGCATGTGCCAATGGCATGTGCGGAATGCCTTGGTGGTAAGTTGCACGGTTTGCAAGTTAGGTTACCAGCGTGTGGGTTTGGCATATGCCAATGGCATGTGCGGAATGCCTTGGTGGTAGGTTGCACGGTTTGCAAGTTAGGCTACCGGCGTGTGTGTTTGGCATGTGCCAATGGCATGTGCGGAATGCCTTGGTGGTAGGTTGCACGGTTTGCAAGTTAGGCTACCAAATGTGTGTTTGGCATGTTTGGCATGTGCGGAATGCCTTGGTGGTAGGTTGCACGGTTTGCAAGTTAGGCTACCAGCGTGTGTGTTTGGCATGTGCCAATGGCATGCGTGGCCATTAGGGCCGTGACCTTGATAGGGAAACTAGCTAGCGAGCATGTTGGCATGTGCCAATGGCATGCGTGGCCGTTAGGGCCGTGATTTTGCTAGGGAAACTAGCTAGCGAGCATGTTGGCATGTGCCAATGGCATGCGTGGTCGTTAGGGCCGCGATTTTGCTAGGGAAACTAGCTAGCGAGCATGTTGGCATGTGCCAATGGCATGCATGGCCGTTAGGGCCGTGATTTTGCTAGGGAAACTAGCTAGCGAGCATGTTGGCATGTGCCAATGGCATGCGTGGTCGTTAGGGCTGTGATTTCGCTAGGGAAACTAGCTAGCGAGCATGTTGGCATGTGCCATTGGCACGTCGGCCATGTTGACCTAGTTGCATGTTTTGCAAGCCTATGGCGCTATGTTTGGCGTGGGCCAAAGGCATAGCGGCTTGGAAGTATGGCTTGCGACACGTGTTGGCATGTGCCAATGGCACGTGCGGCCATGTTGACCTAGTTGCAAGTCTTGCAAGCCTAGGGCGCTATGTTTGGCGTGGGCCAAAGGCATAGCGGCTTAGAAATATGGCTTGCGGCATGTGCCAATGGCACGTGCGGCCATGTTGACCTAGTTGCAAGTCTTGCAAGCCTAGGGGCGCTATGTTTGGCGTGGGCCAAAGGCATAGCGGCTTGGATTTTGGCGTTGTTGCCATGGTGCGCGGGGTGCGGCTTGGTTTGGCATGGTTGCCATGGTGCGCGAGTGCGGCTTGGTTTGGCATAGTTGCCATGGTGCGCAGAGTGCGGCTTGGTTTGGCATGGTTGCCATGGTGCGCGATATGCGGCTTGGTTTGGCATTGTTGCCATGGTGCGCGATATGCGGCTTGGTTTTAGCATGGCGCCATGGTGCGCGATATGCGGCTTGTTTTAGCATGGTTGCCATGGTGCGCAGAGTGCGGCTTGGTTTGGCATGGTTGCCATGGTGCGCAGATGCGGCTTGTTTTGGCATGGTTTCCATGGTGCGCGAGTGCGGCTTGGTTTGGCATGGTTGCCATGGTGCGCGATGGCGACTTGGTTTGGCATTATTGCCATGGTGCGCGAGATGCGGCTTGTTTTGGCATGGTTGCCATGGTGCGCGAGAGTGCGGCTTGGTTTGGCATGGTTGCCATGGTGCGCAGAGTGCGGCTTGGTTTGGCATGGTTGCCATGGTGCGCGAGTATGCGGCTTGTTTTGGCATGGTTGCCATGGTGCGCGAGTGCGGCTTGGTTTGGCATGGTTGCCATGGTGCGCTTGATGCGGCTTGTTGTTTGGCATGGTTGCCATGGTGCGCAGAGTGCGGCTTGGTTTGGCATGGTTGCCATGGTGCGCAGTATGCGGCTTGGTTTGGCATTATTGCCATGGTGCGCAGTATGCGGATTGTTTTGGCATGGTTGCCATGGTGCGCAGAGTGCGGCTTGGTTTGGCATGGTTGCCATGGTGCGCAGATTGCGGCTTGGTTTGGCATGGTTGCCATGGTGGCTGTGCCAGATGCGGCTTGGTTTGGCATGGTTGCCATGGTGCGCAGAGTGCGGCTTGGTTTGGCATGGTTGCCATGGTGCGCAGTATGCGGCTTGGTTTGGCATTGTTGCCATGGTGCGCAGTATGCGGCTTGTTTTGGCATGGTTGCCATGGTGCGCAGAGTGCGGCTTGGTTTGGCATGGTTGCCATGGTGCGCAGAGTGCGGCTTGGTTTGGCATGGTTGCCATGGTGCGCAAAGATGCGCTTGTTTTGGCATGGTTGCCATGGTGCGCAGAGTGCGGCTTGGTTTGGCATGGTTGCCATGGTGCGCAGATATGCGGCTTGGTTTGGCATTGTTGCCATGGTGCGCAGATATGCGGCTTGGTTTGGCATTGTTGCCATGGTGCGCAAGATGCGGCTTGGTTTGGCATTGTTGCCATAATGGTGCGCAGTGCGGCTTGGTTTTGGAATTAGGGTTACGTGTGTTGAAAACCCTAATCTGGTATTTTGAAAAAATACCCCTATTAATTATTTACACCCGAGTTAAATGCTCTTAGTTAATGTGTTGCGGGTAACACTAGGTCATGGGGTTTTACGATTTTACCCTTTGTCTAAAAACCACCATCAACATTAAGTCCCCCGCTAGCTCGGAACAGGGGCTTTGTCATGAGGTAAGCATAAGATGGTGACAGACTATTAACAAAGAAACCGTAAAGAAAATTGAAGGAGGCTTGTCTCGACCTTTTTATAAATAGGATTTGGAATCCTTGCCTCCGGTAGTTTTGCACAAATCGGGAGGTCGGCACAATCGGTGGGCCCGATGCGGCTTAGGTGACGTTGGGAAGTTGGCGTGAGTTGGAAACTGAGTGGGCTAGCTGGTGGGACCGGCGCAAAGTGTAGAAGCCGTGCGTGCCAGCAGGTTGGCGCAATTGGTGGGGCCGGTGCAGCTTGGAAGCCGTGCTTGCAGGCGTGACTTATGTAAATAAAGAGGAGTAGGCGTTTCTTGATGACAAAAAGTTTCCTTATTTTGCTTTCCTTCACGTGCGGCTTCCATTAGGGCATCATCCACGCCAAAAAAATCTGGAAGCATTATGTCTTTTATTGCTCCCTTTCCTTTTTTAAGGTTCCGTATTCATATCCAACGCGAATGTATCGTCTCCCTTGTTCGAGAAGAGGGTTCTTCTTGTTAGATTTTCTCTTTGTCATGTCGCGCAGATTCGAATCATCTTCTAACCAGTCAGGTTCTCCGGATGAAGGTGCGAGGTCTGACTCTCGTATGGG
This sequence comes from Papaver armeniacum, assembly GCA_023531295.1. Lineage (NCBI taxonomy): Eukaryota > Viridiplantae > Streptophyta > Magnoliopsida > Ranunculales > Papaveraceae > Papaver > Papaver armeniacum. Next base: position 91,675 of record JAJJWW010012855.1, on the reverse strand, counting down.
CACCCCAACAAAGGTTATTCGGGTTAAGAAAATCATACCGGTATGTTTTCTTCTTCTTTGGCGGACTGTCGTACACTTTACCGCCGCTTGTTGTATAAATGGAAAATTTCCCTTTTGTGCAGAGATATCCTGTTGGAACATGCGTCAGTGTTATCGACGAGGATGACCTAGTCGTTCCCCTTCCTTCGAATCCGTCTTTGTTGACTGCTGCAGACTTGGAGGACGCTGATTTAGGGATCTATCTTACGAAATGGGATTCAAAGGAAGTCCCCGGTCATACTTCGGTTTGATATGATGGAATGTATGAACACGTGAATGTAACCTTCTGGCGTGCTTTTGGAGTTTTAGGTGCACATGTACGGATTCATGTTGAGAAATTCCCGTGGCTCGTAAAACCTCGATAGTGATGATGTTGAAATCGCAATAACTGGTTGAGGGAGTGAAAGCATCTTACGCTGGTAGTCTCCATGCATGACCTACTTTCATTATATCGCCTTGAATCCCCCCTCCACGGGATTTGATATAAGCATATCGTACTCTTCTGGATGTGACACTGGGATGCTTAGAAATTACATGATGACATATTCTGGATAGTGCAGGCTCGGGATCCTCCACGGCCTCGTAAAGTGTTGAAGGCGTCTTCTATACAGAGAGGTGATGATGTTCTTGCGCTGCACCCTTGAAGAGTAGAGGACCTTGTTGTGGGTAGGGATTTTTGGTGGACTGTTCTTCGTAGCTTTGACAGTGAAGGGATCCCATGTATATCTTCCGTCCTCAAGTATGGTTTACATGTTTCCATCCTTGTAGTAATTGCTACCGCGGTGGAGCTCACCGGGAGTGTGGCGGCATGACCCTTTGCGGGAAGGAGTGGCGTTGAAGCGAACGTTGATGCGAAGCGCTTTGGAGAATGTTGATGTGTAGCTACTGGAGAGAACGTTGATGTGTAGCTACTCGGAGAGAACGTTGATGCGGAGCTACTTCTGGAGAGAACGTTGAAACAACGTCTTGCAACTCTCGAGCCTTGACGGTTACCATTTTGAAGTCGGAGACCGCGTCACGTTCTGTCAAACTCGACATCCCTCAAGAGAGCAGAGGTTAGGAGTCCCTGGTTCCATCTATCGATCGTGCTTCCTATGAGAGGTTGGGGTTTGGGAACGGCTTCCCGGGATGGAAACGCCTGCTTTCCTGATGTAGTGCGATTGAGGGGTGCAAATATGTCTTGACGCTAAGCCTTGGAGAAACATAGAATCTCACGCAACTGTTTCATCATAGACTATACGACTTTGTGGGAGAAGTTCCCATCGTGCGGGTCCTGACGGAAGAAGGGCCTCCGTGAACTCAGGAGAGTTGTTGATTTCCTTTGCTTTCGATTTCGGAGAAGTCTTTCCTGATCTTTACGTGTGACGAAATTGGATTGCATATCCCCTTCTACTGGGCGTTTAAGAGCAACGCGAGCCTCTTCATCTATAAACGCACGTCCTGCTGAAGTATCTTTTGTCTTTTCATCAAATCAACAGTGCTAAAAGGAGGTCGGCTTCTTCCGGATGTTCCAGTATCTTGCCCTGATGGTGGAGTAGCGTCTCTGGTGACGGTTGGAGCTTCCATGCTTGAAGAACCGTTGGGGTGGCGGAAGCGGCTCTGGGTTCTAGTGATCGTAAGTGTATCGTGCGTAGATGACACGGTTTTGATCACGAAGTTCGGAGTCATGGCGCTGTTTCGAAGGGAGAGGATGGTCTTGGAAGGGCGCAAGATGTTAGCGCCGGAAGGATGCAAACTGTTAGCACAGTGTGTGGCATCTGCGGCTAGCATGCGCGTGCGGCATGTGTGCCCGGCATGTGCGTCTGGTAAGCGTGTCCGGTAAGCGCATCTCGCGCGTCTGGGAAGCGCGTCACGGCAAGCGCATCCCGGCATGCGCGTCTGGTAGGAGCTTCGGCATGCGCGTCTGGTAGGCGCTGGATCGTCTTAGAATGGGCGCTGGCTTGGAATTTTCTTGCGGGCCCAGTTGCCTCTTCCCATACGTAGCTCAAACAGGAAATCCTTTCCTTATTCAAATTCCAAAAAGTGTTATGCTCATGAAATGGGTTGGCTCCCCTTTTTTACCTCGTATGTTTGTTATCACGTCATGGTGTTAGCGGTAGAGCGGTAGTGATAAAGTGGGCGAGCATGTTCCAGCTATGTACTCCAGCGTTTTTCTTTCAATTTGTTTTATTGTTTTCTTATGCCGGTGCAAACCATAGCCATAGGTATGCCTTTCATAAACTTGTGGAAATACTTCATCATAAATAATTCTTCGAATGTCACTGTAGTAACATCTTCCAATAGTGACAGGTAATTATTTTTGTGCAAAGTAGGCACGTATGGGTAGGTGGCTTTTTTTTTTTTTTGAAAGGCAAACAAAGCGCCTGGTTTATGGTTTTTGTCTTCCTGGATTTCTTGGGTTGATAGATAAATGTTAGCTTTTGAGGATATTGGATTATTTCTGGGATGAATGGTTTTGATAAAATGACTCTGATTATGTTTTGGGAAAGGAATATTGATTTTATGAAAGTGTGCGCTAGCAATAGGCACAATATTCAGTAGTATGACGGTTTTACTAAGAGCCTAAAAAACAGATCGTATGTCTTGCGTGAGTCTAAATTTACTCACTTCATAGGTTTTTGTGAACACGCCCCTCTCCATGTAAAAGGCGGCTTTGCTGGTAGCATCGTCAGCAAGTCCCCAATCGTTGATAGCATCTTCGCGAGTCCCCAGTTTTCTCGTGTAGTTTTTGCAACTGGTAACCGGGTCGTCTGGTAGTTGAGTCGGATCGAGTGGTAGCATCTTCGGCAAGTCCCAGTTTCTTGTGTAGTTTTAACAACCGATAACCGGGTTGCCCTCGGCATTGAAGTCGGACCGAGTCGCAAGTCCCCAATCGTTGGTAGCATCTTCAACGAGTCCCCGTCTTGGTGTAGTTTTACAACCGGTAAATCAAGGCGTCTAGCGATTGAGTCGGATTGAGCGGTATCATCTTGACTAAGTCCCCGTTTTCTCGGGTAGTTTTACGACTAGTAACCGGGTTGTCTCGGTAGTTGCGTCGGATTGAGTCGCCTTCCCCACCATCTTGACATCTCTGTCGAAGAACGAGATCGATGGCCTCGACATTGTAGCCGATAGATCAATCCTCCCGCCGTGGTCGCCAATTGTTTATGGGTGAAAATCGTTTCGCCGATTTCGGTAATTTCGGTGGGTGAGTGAGAAACCGATTCAAACCCTAAACAAATGTGCTTTGCACGTGAGCACTTTATAGTTCGAGAGATCGATCTCAGTACAAGTCCGGCCTAAACCAAGAAATGGCCGTTCCGGACTTGCTTCGGTCACAAAGTGGAGGAGAAGGGTTGATTTGGGGAGGGAAGCAAAGAAAGGTGTTGAGGAGAGTAGTATCTCGACTTGTATCGAGAAAGTGAAAGCTTCGAAGCTTGCAAGAGATGGAAGCTTTTGAGAGAGCTTGCAAAGTTGCCTTTCCGAGAGTGTAAGTGTAGTATATTTCTCCCGACCGAGACTTGTTATCCGGTGGAAATAGGTAAGACCTATTTATACAAGTCGAGATTGAAACGTACCACGGCCTCATGAAGGAAGAGAGTAAAGGGTGAAATAATGGGAGGAGGTGGTAACCGCATGGTTTAATGGGCGAAAACGTTTTTCACCATTATTTCCTCTTTTATTTGACCGCTTTATTCCTTTTCACTCTTTCTTAATGTGAGCGTAGTGTACGCCGCATCTTTGTGACCGCCAAACCAAAACCCTAAAGAAGCATCCCCGGTTGTGTCGATGTCTCGAGTGTTGGTTTCATCTTGAGTGCAAGTGGCGCTACTAGTGGCGCGTGTGGCATGTGCCAATGGCATGTGCGGAATGCCTTGGTGGTAAGTTGCACGGTTTGCAAGTTAGGTTACCAGCGTGTGGGTTTGGCATATGCCAATGGCATGTGCGGAATGCCTTGGTGGTAGGTTGCACGGTTTGCAAGTTAGGCTACCGGCGTGTGTGTTTGGCATGTGCCAATGGCATGTGCTAATGCCTTGGTGGTAGGTTGCACGGTTTGAAAGTTAGGCTACCAGCGTGTGTGTTTGGCATGTGCCAATGGCATGTGCGAAATGCCTTGGTGGTAGGTTGCACGGTTTGCAAGTTAGGCTACCAAATGTGTGTTTGGCATGTGCCAATGGCATGCGTGGCCATTAGGGCCGTGACCTTGATAGGGAAACTAGCTAGCGAGCATGTTGGCATGTGCCAATGGCATGCGTGGCCGTTAGGGCCGTGATTTTGCTAGGGAAACTAGCTAGCGAGCATGTTGGCATGTGCCAATGGCATGCGTGGTCGTTAGGACCGCGATTTTGCTAGGGAAACTAGCTAGCGAGCATGTTGGCATGTGCCAATGGCATGCATGGCCGTTAGGGCCGTGATTTTGCTAGGGAAACTAGCTAGCGAGCATGTTGGCATGTGCCAATGGCATGCGTGGTCGTTAGGGCCGTGATTTCGCTAGGGAAACTAGCTAGCGAGCATGTTGGCATGTGCCATTGGCACGTACGGCCATGTTGACCTAGTTGCATGTTTTGCAAGCCTAGGGCGCTATGTTTGGCGTGGGCCAAAGGCATAGCGGCTTGGAAGTATGGCTTGCGACACGTGTTGGCATGTGCCAATGGCACGTGCGGCCATGTTGACCTAGTTGCAAGTCTTGCAAGCCTAGGGCGCTATGTTTGGCGTGGGCCAAAGGCATAGCGGCTTAGAAATATGGCTTGCGGCATGTGCCAATGGCACGTGCGGCCATGTTGACCTAGTTGCAAGTCTTGCAAGCCTAGGGCGCTATGTTTGGCGTGGGCCAAAGGCATAGCGGCTTGGAATTTGGCGTTGTTGCCATGGTGCGCAGGTGCGGCTTGGTTTGGCATGGTTGCCATGGTGCGCGATGCGGCTTGGTTTGGCATAGTTGCCATGGTGCGCGAGTGCGGCTTGGTTTGGCATGGTTGCTATGGTGCGCGGTATGCGGCTTGGTTTGGCATTGTTGCCATGGTGCGCATGATATGCGGCTTGGTTTGGCATGGTTGCCATGGTGCGCGATATGCGGCTTAGTTTTAGCATGGTCTGCCATGGTGCGCGATGTATGCGGCTTGTTTTAGCATGGTTGCCATGGTGCGCAGAGTGCTGGCTTGGTTTGGCATGGTTGCCATGGTGCGCGATATGCGGCTTGTTTTAGCATGGTTTCCATGGTGCGCAAAGTGCGGATTGGTTTGGCATGGTTGCCATGGTGCACAGTATGCGGCTTGGTTTGGCATTGTTGCCATGGTGCGCAGTATGCGGCTTGTTTTGGCATGGTTGCCATGGTGCGCAGAGTGCGGCTTGGTTTGGCATGGTTGCCATGGTGCGCAGAGTTCGGCTTGGTTTGGCATGGTTGCCATGGTGCGCGATGTCACGGCTTGTTTTGGCATGGTTGCCATGGGTGCGCGAGTGCGGCTTGGTTTGGCATGGTTGCCATGGTGCGCAGATATGCGGCTTGTTTTGGCATGGTTGCCATGGTGCGCAGAGTGCGGCTTGGTTTTGGCATGGTTGCCATGGTCTGCGACTATGCGGCTTGGTTTGGCATTGTTGCCATGGTCGCAAGATGCGGCTTGTTTTGGCATGGTTGCCATGGTGCGCGAGTGCGGCTTGGTTTGGCATGGTTTCCATGGTGCGCAGAGTGCGGCTTGGTTTGGCATGGTTGCCATGGTGCGCAGTGAGTGCGCTTGTTTGGCATGGTTGCCATGGTGCCATGTGCGGCTTGGTTTGGCATGGTTGTCATGGTCTGTGATGCGGCTTGTTTTGGCATTGTTGCCATGGTGCGCGAGATGCGGCTTGTTTTGGCATGGTTGCCATGGTGCGCGTGAGCGGCTTGGTTTGGCATGGTTGCCATGGTCTTGTGATATGCGGCTTGGTTTGGCATTGTTGCCATGGTGCGCGATATGCGGCTTGTTTTGGCATGGTTGCCATGGTGCACATGAGTGCGGCTTGGTTTGGCATGGTTGCCATGGTGCGCGAGTGCGGCTTGGTTTGGCATGGTTGCCATGGTGCGCAAATGATGCGGCTTGTTTTGGCATGGTTGCCATGGTGCGCAGAGTGCGGCTTGGTTTGGCATGGTTGCCATGGTGCTGCTGATATGCGCTTGGTTTGGCATTGTTGCCATGGTGCGCAAAGATATGCGGCTTGGTTTGGCATTGTTTCCATGGTGCGCAGATATGCGGCTTGGTTTGGCATTCTTTGCCATGATGGTGCGTGGTGCGCTTGGTTTTGGAATTAGGGTTACGTATTGAAAACCCTAATCTGGTATTTTGAAAAAATACCCCTATTAATTATTTACACCTGAGTTAAATGCTCTTAGTTAATGAGTTGCGGGTAACACTAGGTCATGGGGTTTTACGATTTTACCCCTTGTCTAAAAACCACCATCAACAACGGGTTACTACTCTATCTAACGATTAGATATGCATTTTTAGATTCTTCTTGTATATGGGAAAATTTTCCCACTGGATTTTTGTTTTCGTTTGATAAGCAGAAGATTATGTGGATTTACTAGTTTACTAATTTATCCAACAACCAACCAACCCTATATTTATTTCTCTACAAGAAGAATCTAAAAAGAAGATAAAAGGTTTATCAGCAGCACAAAATAGGAGGGAAGAAAAATAGGAGTGAAAGAAATTTGGAGGGAATAAAAATATGAGGGAAAAAATTAGGAGGGAATAATAGAATGGAAGATAAAGAGCCTCCATCTTCCATATATATATCGTGTAAGTTTTTCATCTTTTCTCATTTAGAAAAAATCTTTAGATTTACAAGCTGTTTCAAAGAGTGGACATTAGTGCCATGTATACATAACGAAATGAAACACTAATGGTAATCAATCGGTTAGTAGCTTCCCTCCTATTTTACTTCACTATCAAAAATTTTATCGTCGTGTTGTCAATTGATCTTTATTTACTTTTTTAGTTTTGAGTACATATATATATATATATATCTACGTATGCATCAATGTTATATAACCATTTTTAAACTCTCTTATGGTGATTATCATTTTTTCCTTTTGTTAAATATGTTCTACTGTAGTATAAACTGGATGCTTCACGTAATCTTGAAACACTAATGAATTGTGTTATTTGATTTGATTGTATCCTATGTAGGTGCGTGATGGAACAAGATTTAAATGAACCACCAAAAGAAGAACACACATTTGATTTGAACCAGTATCCATTATCAGGCGACGAAGATAAAGATAATGATGGTGCAACTACAAGTGTGTTGCAGTTCAGTGAGATTAGGCAATATGACGATGTAGTAGCGAATGAGTTTGAGCCATTCATTGGCCAATGCTTTTTAAGTGAAGAGGAGGCATTCTTATTTTATACAAAGTATGCAGAACTCAATGGATTTTCGATTCGTCATGGACGTTTTTGCACTAATAAGAATGGCGAGAAAACAAAAAGAGATTTCAACTGCCACTGTGAAGGATTCGCACCAGAAAAAATTGCACAACCATTGAAAGCACAACGCACCAGACATTCTATAAGATGCGGGTGTAAAGCTCTTATGCGGATCTCTTTACGTAAACCATGTGAAATTTTCCCTGAAGAATGGCATGTGATAGCATTCGTTGCAGAGCACAATCATGATTTATTAGATCCTTCCCAGGTACGCTTTCTTCCGAGCAATAGAAAAATTGAAAAAACCGACCAAGCTCAATTGCTCAAATTACAGAAAGCTGGTCTTTCAATTAGACAAATTTTACGTGTTATGGAACTTGAGAGAAACGTGCAACACGGTTGTCTTCCATACCTCGATCGAGATGTACGAAATTTTTTCTATAATGAAAGGCGAGCTACAACAAGAAATGATGCACTGGAAATTTTGAAATATTGCAATGTCGCAAATGAGAAGAATCCAAATTTCCGCCATGATTATACAGTTGATAAGGAAAATAAGTTGGAGCACTTATTTTGGTCTCCGCCTACTTGTTTTGAGTGGTATAAAATTTTTGGAGATGTTGTAGCGTTTGATACCACTTACAGAGTGAATTCATACGATATGCCATTTGGGATATTTGTTGGTATCAACAATCATGGAAAGACAGTATTTTTTGGGTTCGCATTGCTTAGAAACGAGAAGTTTAATACTTTCCGTTGGTTGATGCAGGTATGCATGCATCAGTTCACATTTTCCCAAGCTTTGTAATTGATTGGTTTTCTTTCATAAACACTTGATTGGTATGTGCTACCTCATTACTGTTTTTTTCCTTTCTCTGCAGACATTCTTACGTTTAATGGGGAAGGCACCACAAACTATATTGACTGATCAAGATCCCTGGATGACAGACGCCATTAAAGCAGACTTTCCAGAGACGAAACATAGTTTTTGCATTTGGCACATTACGGCTAAATTTAGTGGTTGGTTTTTGTCTACTCTTCGCAGTAAGTATTTTTATTGGTGCAGTGATTTCTATAGATTGTATAGGCTAGAGACAGTCGAAGAGTTTGAGAAAGAGTGGTTCACAACAATGTCAAAGTACAAACTAGAAAAAATACGCATATTATTGGATTATTCGATATGAGAAGACGTTGGGTTCCAGCATTTCTTCGTAGCTATTTCTTTGGTGGTATGACAACAACTGGACGTTCGGAAAGCATTAACTCTTTCATCAAGCGGTTCATTGATAAACGCTCGAGCTTATGCCAATTTATACAACAGGTCAGTCTTTTCCTATTTATATGTCATTGTGATTAATCAATTTTTTGAAACTCGGTACTGTATCTTTCAGGTAGATCTTGCTATACATAGCATTGAGCAAACAAAGATGCATGACACGATGCTAGACAAACAAAGAAATTTTGTTCCAAGGGTAGTATCTCCAATTGAGGAACAAGCTCAAAATACTCTAACACGGTTTGCATTCAAAAAATTTAAAGAAGAACTTGTAAGAGCAAGTCAGTATGGGATTTTCAAAAATGTTGGTTACGACTACACTATGAGATACTTTCTAGAGACAACAAACACAAAGCGTCGCAAGGTATATTGGGATGGCAACAAAGCAAGTTGTAGCTGCAAACAATTTGAATTTAGTGGTATAATTTGTCGTCATATTTTAAGTGTCCTTTCTCATACGGACTGTTTTGAGATTCCGAAAGCTTATTTACCATCTTGCTGGCGTCGAAATATTTCATGTGAAGAACCATGTGAAGTTATACATCAAAGTAGCAACAACGCAGTGGAAATCACAACTAATAATAACATTGAATTGCCAACTGTCGTCAATGGTGTTACCCAACCTCCTCCAAAGTCCGTAACTAAAGGTCGTCCGCCGACAAAGAGGATCAAAGGCATAAAGGAGACAACAAAGCAGCGGAAAATCTGTTCCTATTGTAAGCATGCTGGCCATTATAGCACTACGTGCCCAGACAAAATTGCTGAAGCCTCAAGCGTTGGGACAGAAAAAAATGGTGAGAACCTGAGGAATATAAAGAAGAAGAAAAGGTCCGAAGACATTGGTTTAAATCCAATCTTGCACTTGAAGTCGTAACAATATGGAGTGGGAAGAAAACTCTATCCTTTATTTTAATGCTAATTTTTCTGTTTTTGTTCCGGCAATGGTCGACTGAAATTAGTGTTAATTTTCAGGTTAAAAATGTTCTCCACCGGCTAGACTAAGAGAATCGTTAGAATTTAATATTAGATTTTGTGTTTTATTTTTTATTAAAGCATATTTTGTAGGCTGTATTTAAAGATCTTAAGGGTAATTTTGAAATTTCAGTTTATTTATTAGTTTAAGGTAAAGAGATTACATTTCCTATACCAAATTCATTAATCCAAGAACAATTAATGCTTCTTTAACCTCTTCACCCATGCAGATGTTAACATTTGCCTTATATATGTCCAACGTAATTAAATCCTTCCGAATTCAGCCGAATTCAATGAAAAACGACCATCTATTGCGCAAAATTGGGTACAACATAGTAGTCAATAAACGACCATCTTTTAAGAAAAGTACGTAGGTCGATGATGGTTCGAACTTCGAACTATGCAAAGAAGAAAAAAAAAATATGGATAGTTTTGAGATGTTAATATAATATTTCGAAAGACGTTATGGCCCAAAACGGATAAAAAACTTATTCCCGGAAATAAAAAAGGCACTCTGAAGAATAGGACCACTGCTAAGTGTCGGCCATGAAATTAACGTACGTCAAACATTATAAGCAGACGTTGCATGATGGCGGGGTCATCAATCATCATGCATGCAATAATCAATCGGTAAACGTCGAAGACGACGATGAGAAGAAGCTGGTTTTCGTCGTTGTTGTTGCTGTTGCGTGGAAGGCTGGAAGCATGAAAAATACTATCTTTTTACTAACTTTCTCATTAATTAATTCAATCAACCAAAAACAGAGTGGCGCGTGTTACTCATTTTCGATGCGGACACATAAATTCGTTTGAAGTCTATTAATAATCCTGATTTGCTAATTAGACACTTAAGTTCGTTTGAAGTCTATATAATTTATACGAAGGGAAACCCTGTAGCTGACATATTTGTAAAGAAGGGGCAACCTCTGGTGATATTCAGCTTTGGCACAATCCTCTAATCAGTCCACCTAAAGGTTTCGATAATTGATGCATTTTTTGCAATACAATGATCAACTAATTAATTGTCAAATGATCATGATCTTACACACAGCTTCCTTGTTTCATTCCACACAATAATAACAACTTCATGCGTGTTAATATTTAATAATCGAAAAAATGCTCAACTAACCTGCGCTCCAAGGCGGGTGTCACTGTAATACAGCGGTAAAGATTTCTCGACCAATACGTTGAAACAAGTATATATATACAGTAAAAACTCTGTATATTGATACTCCATATATTAATAAACTCTATATATTGATAAAAAATCATGTGCCAACTGTTTCATTATAAATAGTCAAACTCCATATTTTAATATTAATTTTTTTAGTCCCACCATACAAAAATTACCTCCATATATTAATATAATAGAATAATCGGAACATTATAGATCTTGTTACATCAAAATTTAAGATAAAGAAAAATATGTATCTATAGTTGTTTGAGAAAATGATGTAATTTTTAGATTGTTATCGCATCTTTTGATTTTTTTTTGGTATACATATGCATAAGACCGTTACTATGTGCACCTTCACAGAAGTTAAAATATTTCCAACTTGTCAAGCATGTTTAAAGCTTCTTGAGCAATTTTTTTGGTATACCTCCTATATTAATAAACTCCATATATTAATAATTTTGTTAAGTCCCACCTTTAAAGTGTGAGTTTTAGAATATATTTTATTTATATATATGGAAAGATCGTTGTTCCTGTGCCACTGTTTCATTGTCTTTGTCAACATTTAATAATTCTTTTACTTCATAACCCTTGACACTGACAGTACCACATAGAAACAGGGATACATCTGTCATTTACGGAGACAAAAGTCGTATATGCTCTTGTTTTCCTACTCCTTTGAGTGTAAAAATTAAATACACGTCAGTGGTGACTTTTTGATTTGAATAAATTAGAAGGAAACAAAAAGGTGCTTGGGGATTTGTATATAAATGGGTAGCTATAGTTTTGGTAAGAATGAGAGGAGGCAGCAAGCAACTAATCAAAAATATGGGAAGATCTCCTTCTCGTGATGAGAATAATGGTCTCAAGAAAGGTCCTTGGACCCCTGAAGAAGACCAAAAACTTGTCATACACATTCAACTTCATGGTCATGGAAGCTGGAGAGCTCTCCCAAAACTTGCAGGTTCGTTAATCTCTCTCTCTCTCTCAAGCATATCTTGTTTTAGGTCTCTTATTCTGCAGCAATCTATATACATGCAACTGATCATGCATGCATTATCGCATAGGTCTGAACAGATGTGGGAAGAGCTGTAGATTAAGATGGACAAACTACTTGAGACCTGACATAAAGAGAGGAAAATTTTCCCAAGAAGAAGAACAGACTATTCTCAATCTTCACTCCATCCTTGGCAACAAGTAAGTAATACTACAAGCCTACTAGCTAGTATGATCGTTCGAGATATACTGCTCATTTTGATTATGCCCGTTTAAGTTAATAATGTGTATACAGCACCCTGATTTTCTACTTTTAACTTCGCTTATATTAAGGTGGTCAGCGATTGCAACACACCTACCAGGACGAACGGATAATGAAATCAAGAATTTTTGGAATACTCATCTAAAGAAGAAACTTATCCAAATGGGTTTCGATCCAATGACACATCGCCCAAGAACCGATCTTTTTTCGAGCTTGCCTCAATTGATAGCTTTGGCAAGTTTGAAAGAATTTATGGACAATAACAACCAGCTTCCTTATGAAGAGTTAATATCAAGATTAGTTCAAACAGAAGCTGTTAATGAAATGGTCAGGGTTCGGTATATTCAGTCCATTCTTCAATCAACCATGGCAACTACCAATTACCCAACCAACATTGCAGATAATATTCAAGCCTTCAATCTATTGAATTCTCTTTCATCAATCAAAGAGAACTCTACATCTTCAATGATGAATTCCTTACCTCAGTTGGACAATATGGCGGAAATCCCCTACAATGATCATGATTTGCCTCAACTGCAAGACTACCCTTGCAATAATTTTCAAACATCTTTGGGTGATATTCGTCATGATATTGCAAGCCAAGGTGGTTCTGATTTCGCATTGCTTAATGAAGGAGAAAATATAACACCTAAAACATCACTAGGGTTTCCACAATCTCCTGCTGATGATTGTCTCCCTCCCACTCCTCCAACTGCTCATCGTGATGACAGAAGCTCGAGTAGTCTCGGCGAGAGCAGCGACGCTTGCAGTACCAATACTACGATGACAACCACTAATGCTATCTATGGTGGTGAAGTTCCTTCATTATTTTGGCCTGAACTCTATTCTGTCGAAGATCCTAGTTTTTATCCATGAAGTAAATGTCTGTTTTAACTTCCTATAATTAGTGAGCTAGTATTATACATATACGTACGTACACTTTGGTTATATATCATCATATATAAGATCAAATTAAGCTACTGTTTGGGATTTTACAATCCACATATTTGGTGTCTGCATGGTTGTTTTTTTGTATAATATTATTAATCATTTATATTTTACACATGTATTTCAGCCTGGTACGTACGCATAGCAATACTATACGATAGATTACACACGCAAGTTAGATCATTGTTCTGATTAACTTTGTGCAAGGGCCCTCAGTTTTATGCATTGTTCAAATATTATAGAAATTACCTAATCCCCCGAGTTATGAATCTCCATGCATGTTTGGTGTTTGCTAGTTGATATTTTAATTAGCTAGTCTAGCTATTAACAACTAAAGCTAGAGAAAGTTTTTGATCATAATTGAAGGGAACTTTCTTGATTGAAATATTTTTCGTCATCAAGGCTGCATTTCCTTTATGCAAATGTCCAATTCAGCCTTAATTTAGTGTATATAACAATGAAAGAAAATTATAAGAAGCTGGTTGTGCGTCTAGCAACAAGCTGAGCTCCAACTTATGGCATATATAAAAATGAGATACTTAGTGTATATAAAAATGGGATTAGGACAGATTTATAGAAAATAACTATCGATAGCTATTATATGGGTGGGTGCCCATGTCGAAAAGTAAAGTCCTTGTAAAAGTTTAAACTAGTCTACCTAGGTTAACAAAAATTAGCAGAGATAAATTGGGAAAAAGTCGAAGGTTTCAATAACTTTCTTGTTTTCTTCCGGAAAGAAAAGAGGTAAACTTATAGGCGGCAAGCGAAGAAGTGATATAGGCGAGAAAGATTGTTACAAAGGAAGGTTAGTATTATTTTTTTTGTTAACAATGATTAGACTGGATGCATTTGGTAATCATACTTTCCCTGTAAATATCAATGGGATTATTAATTGGTGTTTATGTGGGGTGCAATTTCAGTTTAGGGCTCAAGATAATAAATTAAATTCGTGACGATCGAGACTCCTACTGGAATTGAGGCAAGTCTGCTTTGTCTTTGTGTTTGGGCGATTTTTAGATTTAAACTGGGTTAGTAGGTGGTTATCAATACTTTGTGATAGAAATATGCATGCTTAGAAATTTATATTTCATATTGTAGAAATATAGTTGTGTTGTGCTTGTGTATTAGTGGTTTCTGTGTATTGCGGGGGAATACTTATTCCAGAAAAATAGACATCAATTTTTTGATTTGCTTCAATTATTGTGTATAAGGTCTATTTTTGAATAAAATTATCATTATTTATGAATAAAATTATTTCTTTATAATTTTTCTTGTGATAGTTACCGATTACATAGCATGTGAATGAATGTTTATATTTTTGCTATGTGTATTCGGTTTATGGGATGTCTGATTTCGGTTTTCATGACCTTAATATTCGATCTCATATGATGTAACCCTTATGGTTTGTGTGGATTTTTGATTTAGCGGGATTAAGTTCTAGCCGATGTTGGTAGGCTTTATCAAATGATCATAAGGTGTTATGTTTGAAACTCATATGTGAAAAATCAAATATGTTGAATCAATTTATGTTTACATGAGTTGTTTTTAGCATAAACATATGTGTTTCGGGTTTTCAACTTTTTCTATTGGCACGCATTAGTTAAAACCGTTTCAACCTTTCTCTGGTAAAGGTTGCTTTTGTTGTTGTTCTTTTGTTCTTGCGAGAGGATGACAACACACTGGGGAGAGTTCTAACTTGAATTTGCGCTTAATGATCTATCTTTTTGGGGAGAAGAGGATGCGGAATATGAGGTAACGAATTTGTTAGTTGATCGTTTTCCTGTTTAAGAAAAACTTGTTTATATTGCATATATTTTTCTTTTGCTTAAAAAATTTTCGGTACAATTGATATGTTTCATTATTGTGTATGGATGTATCATGTATGTGTGTGTATGATTCAATTGTTTCCAGTTAAGAAAAACTGTGTCAATTTATTTGGCTTATTGTTTGGTATCTTCTTTATTGTTGGGTATCAAGTGTTTTTGCTTAACGAAATTCGGTGCAATTGCGGTGCTATAATGTCTATGTTTGTTTCAATTGCTTCTGGTTAAGAAAATAATTGTGCAAGTCAATTTATTTTGGTTTGTATGTATTTTTTATGGCTTAACGAAATACATGATCATTTGTTTAGTCCAAATCGATTCCGGATAAGAGAAACTAAGTTAATTCTGATCTTAGTTAGACTTATCAAATTGGAGGATTCGGTTATTCAAGTCTAACCGAATGCCTTGACAAGAAAAACAAGTTAACTAACCTAGTGTTTGTCTTGTCTAAAGGGAAATGTCTAAGTTATTGTCTGAATAATTAGAGCCTAATGAGAGGAATAAAGTTAATTCTGATCTTTATTTTGGTCTTATCGAAATAAGCGATTGTATGTTTACAATCGGTTTAACAAGGGAATTAAGTTTCTTAGTTGAATTGTTAAACTATTGGGAAAAATTGCTTCGGGCAATTATTTCCTTGATAACATATTAAAACTAAATTACTTTTAGTTTCGGTTTTAATATTGGTTATCTAAAGTGTTATGTGAAACCATCGTGCTTAACTCTTATAGGTTGTTTACAAGTCTTTTGGATTTGTAAGATCCTTTTGGTTTGTCCTTTATTTGCTCGAACCTTTGTCATTTTGTGACAAAAAAGTGGAGAAACATATGGAGTAAACAAGTGATTTGCAATCACTAATGAAAGGACAATTGTGCTTAAACATTATATCTAACGAAAGAGTAAAACATTGACTAAGGGGGAGAAACATATCATATTGTTGTGTAGTCATTCTGTACTACAAAAGGGGAATAACAAAGATGTTCGGATTGAATATATACTGATAGGGTGTAGAATACATCCTATTTACTATCTATTGTTTATGCTTTCTTTGCTATTTTTCTTGTAAATTATGTATTTTACGCTTGTTTTGAGTTTTATAGCTACTATGGAGTCGCACGAAGGAAAAGAAGAAGAAATTATCCAATTTGAACAAAAAGGGCAAAATTGTCATTTCAGGGGCGAACACTATCTGGAGCCCAGTCAAGGTTAAGAGGCAACTCTTTTGGGATGAGTACTAGTAGCAGTCCAGCTGAGGTTAAGGGGCTATAACTTGGTTACCCCTTATCAGAAGTGCCCGAGTACCAATATCCTGCCCCAAATCAATCTAACCCTAAATCGAGAAGAGGGTTTTCTTTCTCTTCTATCAATCATTTTTTCCCACACCTGAAACCGAGAGAGAAGAACTGCTACTGTTGTTGTCATGGCAGAGATCGAGATGCAGAGAAATTAAAGAACAGATCGAGAAACAGATAGAGAGGTTGAGAGATTAATGAGCTTTTCTGACTGAATCGAGATACAAGGAAGGAGATGGTGGTGGTCTCTGATGTTGGTTGAACACGATACATATGGGGCTTGAGGCAGAAATGAGAATCGAAGAAGAGATGTTTAGCTGATGTCATTGTTGCTGGTGAACCGAGAGAAGAAGATTTGAGAAAGAAAAAGGGTTTTGATTGGAATCTGAGAAGAGCTCGTTCTGCTGTTGCTATGGGTGCATGTGGATTGATGAACGAACAAGGAGAGATTGATGTTGTTGGTTGTCACTGCAACTAGGAATTCGATCTGATGAGTATGGTGAATCGCTGTTGTGTTGAATTGAGACAAGCTTAAAAGGGGATCTGTGGGTTTTTATTTGAAATCAAAAGTAGATGGAATAAATTGGGAGATTATTGAGAATCAGAAGAAGGATGATGGGGTATGTTAGTCGATTGAAGAACACAGAGAAGAAGTTGCTGCTGTTGAATGGGTTTGGTTCTGAGGATGAAATTACAACCAAAATTTGATCAGTTCTGACGATGTGCAATCTGCAGCTGTTGATAGTTCTGTGAATGGAGAAGACAGGGAAGCTAACGTGATAATGAGCCGGTTTGAATCAATTAGGTTTTGTTGGTTTAAAGAACGATGGTGATACTGCTGAGTAACGATGGGTGTTATTTGAATGGAAAATGGGTTTGATTGTTACGATCTTTTCTTTATGAGATTTGTTACACGATCTTTGGAGAAATGAATGAGTCTGTATAATTGAATATGGTGGAGGTATGAAGACTTGGTTATCTATGCCAGTACTATAGCTGAAGCTTGAAATGGTTGAAACTAGATGAATGTTAGGATTGTCACAGGTGAAGAAAAGAGGCCTGAATTTGGCCGGGAAAGCCATGTAAATAGCCGAAACTCGGCCGGATTCTGGCTCTGGCGAGTCAACTCAGTGAGTCCGAGGAGCGATCCAAAGAACCAATCCAACTCAACCCGGTTAGACCAATCAGGTTAGTTAGAAGGCGACTCGATGGTGACTCACTCTGCCCCTTTGACCATTGACTAACAGCTTGACCCGTTTGACCGTTATCTTTGACGGTATCATAACGGAATATTCCGTCAGCGGAAAAGAGAATTTCAGGTGGCCGTCAGACTTTTCCTAGGATTCGGCCATAATACCAACTTTTCCTACACCAAAATTACTGATTTTTGTGTGGATTCTACTCACGGGTGTGAAGACTTGGACTTGGAATTGGATGGAGAATTTGGCTCAAATTTGGAAAGAGAAGATGGAAGATGAGAAAGACTTGAATTTGGAAATTGAATTATTATGGAATGAGGATTCTATTCCTTGGAAGATTTGGAGAACATTGAAGCATATAAGTAGAGAAGTTCTCTACACACTTTTACATATCTTCTACACACCTTTCACACACACAACACTTGTGTTTTTGCTTTCAATTCTTCTTCTTAATTATTTGTGTGAACTTGCAAATTCTCCTTTTAATTATTTTGTGTGAATTTCAAAAACATGAGTAGCTAATTTTCTTATTGATTGAGGATGAATTCCTAGTTCTTAACATGATTTGAGTTTTGTTCTTGAAGTTTTTCACATGATTATCGTTTGTTTTTACTAATAGGAATGTTTATTCATTCATGATTGATTGATAGGTTGTTTAGAGTGCACGCTAAATTGATTTGTTAATTTAATCTAAAGCTAGTGAAAGTTAGGGGATAAGTAATCGTTTCTTGACTCTTTACATAAGTAGCAAACACGAGACCTTGCGGAGGGATTCCGTGGAGCAATTGTGTGTGAAAACAACGTTAGCAAGTAGACCTTGATCTAAGAGTCTAACTACTAATATCAACCTAATAAGTTCATAAATCTTAATGCGTTTATTTAAATTACATCTTGAGTGATCTACTACTAGGTGGTTTGGTAAATAGAATCCGGTGTCGAGAACTTCCGTATCCGGTGATACAAGGGATTTAGGGGTTTAGCATCGATCTAGCTGCTTACCTACGGTTGGTGATAATCTGTGACTAATAACATGTGGATGAAAAACATAACTTGAATCATTGTTTTGCAACGAAGAAGGATTCCTTGATCTTGTCTCTCTTATTGATTTCAACTTTATCTTTTAATTGCTTTGTTTATTTTCTCTTGCTTTATACATCCCCATTTTGTGACAATTTTTACAACTAGAATCTCTTGCTCCTCGTGGGAACGAACTTGACTACACTATATTACTTGCTAATTAGGTGGAAAAATATTAATTAATTTGTTGTGGTTACGACACGCATCAAATTTTGGCGCCGCTGCCAGGGAGCAGCGGACGATTTTAGTTGTTTTTCCTTTTCTTTTTGCTTTATTCTTGCTTTGTTAGATTCTATACCGTATCTAACTTAGTTTTTGAGAATCTTGTTTCAGGTGTTATACCTTTGGTGAATGCTTAAAAAGGGCGAGGCCAGAGTCCAATACGTCTTCGATCCGGCACTCAACTAAAGGATTTCATTCGAGCGGTTAACACTCCACTTCCTCCTTCTTCATCAAGTGAGTTCGCAGATTCGGACAAAGAGGAAGAAACAATGGCTGAACGTACACTCAAGGACCTAGCTTCTCATGGCTCGATACACAACAATGGTGTATCCAAACTAAATCAACCTTCGAGATCAAGCCGGGGTTGATTAGAGAGTTACCAAAGTTTCATGGCATGGTGAATGAAGACCCAAACAAACATCTTATGGACTTCTATACCATAGTTATGGCCATGCTTCCACCGGAGACTAATGCGGATGGAGCAATGTTGAAAGCTTTCCCGTTTTCTTTGGCGGGCAATGCTAAGGAATGGTTATATTATTTGCCTTCCGGAAGTATCACAACATGGAATGGGATGAAGAAACTTTTCCTCGAGAGATATTTTCCCGCATCAAAAGCTACTCAAATTCGCAAGGAGATTTGTGGATTGAAACAACATGTGGGAGAGTCATTGTATGAATGTTGGGAGCAATACAAGAGGTTGGTGGCAAGATGTCCACACCATCAATTTAGTGACGCTATGATACTCCAATACTTCTACGAAGCTCTCCACCCAAGTGATAGGTCTCTTCTTGATGCCGCGGGTGGTGGTGCACTAGTGAACAAGACGGTGACCCAAGCTACCGAGTTGATTGAAAGTATGGCTGCGAACTCGCAACAATTCTACACAAGAGATGAACCAATGGTTAGGCGAGTGCATGAAGTTAGTGATTCATCATCACACCTTGATCAAAGGATGGGTAACATGGAGAAAATGATTTAAAGGATGGCCGCGGTTATTATTCCGGATGATGAGACCGAACAAGTAAATGCTTTATATCCAAATCAAAGGCCGAGGTACGATCCATACTCGAATACTTACAATCCCGGTTGGAAGGATCATCCCAACTTTAGTTATGCAAATAAGCAAGCGGCGGTTCCCAATCCGTATGAGCAACAAGGTGGTTTCCAACAATCACGCTTCCAACCTCATCAACAATTCCAACCACAACAAGTCAAGGAGCGAGATTCTTCAATTGATGACAAGCTCAATGCATTGATGCAAGGTATGCAAGGTATCACCACTTTGGTCCAACAACAATAACAAAAGACCGATTCGGCAATCAAGGATTTACAAATTCAAGTGGGGCAATTAGCGACCGATGTGAACCTATTGAAAGCTCAAGCGTCCACAAAGCTTCCTTCACAACCATTTGTTAATCCAAGGGAGAGCGTTAATGCGATTACTTTGAGGAGCGGGAAACAAGTGAAGCAACCAAATCAACAAGATAAGGTGTATGATGAGAAAGAGGAAATTGAAACCGCACCAAAGGAGAATACATCCCCAACCAACCTACCCAAGGAGACGGTTCCTACTTTCACAACTCCACCCCCGTTTCCTAGCCGATTTGCTAAATCAAAGCAAGACTTGGAATACAAGGAAATTTGGGACATCCTTAAGAAAGTACAAGTCAATATTCCACTCATTGAAGCTATTCGTCAAATTCCTCGTTGTGCAAAGTTCTTAAAGGAGTTGTGCATGAAGAAGAAAAGGTTAAAAGGGAATGAAGTCATGAGTGTGGGGAGAATGCTTCATGTTCATTCTCAAGAAACTCCCACCAAAATTAAAGGACCCCATTAGTTTCACTATACCTTGCACAATTGGTAAAACAAGGTTTACTCGAGCTTTACTAGATTTGGGAGCATCGGTTAATGTTATGCCTTCCTCGATTTATGATTCTTTGAATCTTGGTCCTCTTAAAAGAGACCGGGTAGTTCTTGAACTTGCTAACCGATCTAATGTTTACCCGAAAGGGATTGTTGAGAATGTTTTGGTGCAGGTTAATGAGCTTGTATTTCCGGCCGATTTCTATGTCTTAGACATGAATGATGAGAATTCTTCCAAGTCTACACCTTTGCTATTGGGTAGACCATTCTTAAGCACCGCCGGAACAAAGATTGATGTCCAAAATGGCACCTTGACTATGGAGTTTGATGGTACACTCATCCACTTCAATATCTTTGAGACAACGCGATACCCTAGTGATGTGAAGTCATGTTTTCCCGTGAAAGAGATTGATCCGGGCTAATGAATCTTGCAAGAGCTAAGTCGGGCCGTCGACTTTAAAACAAGCGCTTAATGGGAGGCAACCCATAGGTTTTGTATTTCTTATCCTTTGGCTTTTTGTTTTTTTCTTTTTCTTATTCCATATCATGTTAAAATTTCCCACCTTGATTTTACTAGGACGATTCAATTACATTGAGGACAATGTAAGGCTTAAGTGTGGGGGAGTGGTTAAGCATGTATATTAAAAAAAAATTTAATTAAAAAATTTAAAAAAAAAAAAAAAGTTTTACATAAAACCTCCAACTTTTAGAGATTTTAGAGTCACTAGCATATTTCTAGGTATGTTTACATATAGATCCTGACCGACATAATTGAACTTGGAAATGTTAGAGAACTACATTCGGATTTCTTTCTTATTAGAGTGTTAAATAATGGATTTAATCATGCCTTGATGCAAATTTGGTGCGGGAGAAATGCATTATTAGAGTTGCTTTGATCAATCATTAGTGGAGACTACCCGTATTCATATCATGTGAGGCACCGACCAAATATTCTTTGTAGGCGACTAAAGAGCTTTCTTTTGAGTGTGTGTCACCGTACGTTAATTAGGGTAGAATGGTGAGCTACCCAACCTCCCACCAATAGAAGCACTACTCTTTGATCTCTTGAGTGCTAATTTTGTCAATCATGAAGGGTGACGTCTATAGATGAAAGCCTCCTTCTTGTAGTTCGATTTGCAGTTAGCACCATTCTCTCTCGCAACAACAACGGATCCATAGAAACACCATCATCATCAACAAGGAGCGACATCAAAATCTACAAGGAAAGTTGAAGAAGTTTAAGGTTTACAAGCAACGGAACGAGAAAAAAGAGCAAATTTCAAACTCAAGTAAAGCAACATACAAATGAGCGGATTTTACATATATGTTGAGGACTTACAATACAATGAGGTAATTTTATATCCAAGTATGAAGACTTATTTATAAGAGCGAAGAAAATAAAAAGGTGACAATTGTTGAAGTTTATGATTTCGAGACGATACAAGTTGTGAAGAATCAAGCGGTAAAATACTTCTCCCACGGCCACGGTTTGGATGCCGTGAGAGTGGTGTTATCATAATTGGCGATCGGATGTGAAAGTGAGTAAGTAATCTCATCCTCAATAATAAATGGTTGATTTCCTTTCTTAATGATCGTCAGAAAAATGTTTTTCAAAATGTTAAAAGATGTGGGTTTTTTAAAAATATTTCGGAAGTTGTCCTTCCCACCATTCAACGTGTTGCAGGATATCTCTCTTCATTCCTACCTGCACACATGTGAGACCCATAAAAAAACCGTCTTTTGAGTGCAATTATCATAAAATCCTTTTGGTGAGGCAGAAGTCGAGGCGAAATGCTTATTGATCGTTTCTCAAACACGCATTCTCTCATTATGGTGTGGTTATTTCTCACTCAATATTTAAGAATGAGAATATGTTCTTTAGTATTTCTAACTTCTTATTACTAGCATGCAGAAACTCTATGTCCTCATAGCTCTTTGGATGCTTGGGACGCTTGAACGCTTTGAAGTTGTGAGTTTTTAGTTTGATTTGCTCGAGGACTAACAAAGTCTAAGTGTGGGGGAATTTGATAGGGTGTAGAATACATCCTATTTACTATCTATTGTTTATGCTTTCTTTGCTATTTTTCTTGTAAATTATGTATTTTACGCTTGTTTTGAGTTTTATAGCTACTATGGAGTCGCACGAAGGAAAAGAAGAAGAAATTATCCAATTTGAGCAAAAAGGGCAAAATTGTCATTTCAGGGGCGAACACTATCTGGAGCCCAGTCAAGGTTAAGAGGCAACTCTTTTGGGATGAGTACTAGTAGCAGTCCAGCTGAGGTTAAGGGGCTATAACTTGGTTACCCCTTATCAGAAGTGCCCGAGTACCAATATCCTTGCCCCAAATCAATCTAACCCTAAATCGAGAAGAGGGTTTTCTTTCTCTTCTATCAATCATTTTTTCCCACACCTGAAACCGAGAGAGAAGAACAGCTACTGCTGCTGTCATGGCAGAGATCGAGATGCAGAGAAATTGAAGAACAGATCGAGAAACAAATAAAGAGGTTGAGAGATTAATGAGCTTTTCTGACTGAATCGAGATACAAGGAAGGAGATGGTGGTGGTCTCTGATGTTGGTTGAACACGATACATATGGGGCTTGAGGCAGAAATGAGAATCGAAGAAGAGATGTTTAGCTGATGTCATTGTTGCTGGTGAACCGAGAGAAGAAGATTTGAGAAAGAAAAAGGGTTTTGATTGGAATCTGAGAAGAGCTCGTTCCTGCTGCTATGGGTCTGTGGATTGATGAACGAACAAGGAGAGATTGATGCTGTTGGTTGTCACTGCAACTAGGGATTCGATCTGATGAGTATGGTGAATCGCTGTTGTGTTGAATTGAGACAAGCTTAAAAGGGGATCTCGGGGTTTTTATTTGAAATCAAAAGCGAGATGGAATAAATTGGGAGATTATTGAGAATCAGAAGAAGGATGATGGGGTCTGTTAGTCGACTGAAGAACACAGAGAAGAAGTTGCTGCTGTTGAATGGGTTTGGTTCTGAGGATGAAATTACAACCAAAATTTGATCAGTTCTGACGATGTGCAATCTGCAGCTGTTGATAGTTCTGTGAATAGAGAAGACGGGGAAGATAACGTGATAATGAGCCGGTTTGAATCAATTAGGTTTTGTTGGTTTAAAGAACGATGGTGATACTGCTGAGTAACGATGGGTGTTACACTGAATGGAAAATGGGTTTGATTGTTCTGATGCTGCTATGAGATTTGATGTTACCTGATGCTGGAGAAATGAATGAGTCTGTGTAATTGAATATGGTGGAGGTATGAAGACTGGGTTATCTATGCCAGTACTATAGCTGAAGCTTGAAATGGTTGAAACTAGATGAATGTTAGGATTGTCACAGGTGAAGAAAAGAGGCCTGAACTTGGCCGGGAAAGCCCTGTAAATAGCCGAAACTCGGCCGGATTCTGGCTCTGGCGAGTCAACTCAGTGAGTCAGAGGAGCGATCCAAAGAACCGATCCAACTCAACCCATTAGACCAATCACCGAGTTAGAAGCCGACTCGATGACCGACTCACTGCCCCCTTTGACCATTGACTAACAGCTTGACCCGTTTGACCGTTATCTTTGACGGTATCATAACGGAATATTCCGTCAGCGGAAAAGAGAATTTCAGGTGGTCGGCGGTGACTTTTCCGGCCGGATTCCGGCCATAATACCAACTTTCCGGCGACCAAAATTACAGATTTTTGTGTGGATTCTACTCATGGGTGTGAAGACTTGGACTTGGAATTGGATGGAGAATTTGGCTCAAATTTGGAAAGAGAAGATGGAAGATGAGAAAGACTTGAATTTGGAAATTGAATTATTATGGAATGAGGATTCTATTCCTTGGAAGATTTGGAGAACATTGAAGCCTATAAGTAGAGAAGTTCTCTACACACTTTTACATATCTTCTACACACCTTTCACACACACAACACTTGTGTTTTTGCTTTCAATTCTTCTTCTTAATTATTTGTGTGAACTTGCAAATTCTCCTTTTAATTATTTTGTGTGAATTTCAAAAACATGAGTAGCTAATTTTCTTATTGATTGAGGATGAATTCCTAGTTCTTAACATGATTTGAGTTTTGTTTCAATTCTATCTTGAAGTTTTTCACATGATTATCGTTTGTTTTTACTAATAGGAATGTTTATTCATTCATGATTGATTGATAGGTTGTTTAGAGTGCACGCTAAATTGATTTGTTAATTTAATCTAAAGCTAGTGAAAGTTAGGGGATAAGTAATCGTTTCTTGACTCTTTACATAAGTAGCAAACACGAGACCTTGCGGAGGGATTCCGTGGAGCAATTGTGTGTGAAAACAACGTTAGCAAGTATACCTTGATCTAAGAGTCTAACTACTAATATCAACCTAATAAGTTCATAAATCTTAATGCGTTTATTTAAATTACATCTTGAGTGATTTGAATAAAGAAAAGAAAGTTTTATATTGGTTGAATAAAGTCACTTTTGGTTCCCTTGTATATGCCAGTGAGTTGATGTAGGATTCAAACCAAGTAGCTCAATCCAATAGGATTAGGTTCATCTTAGCAGTGACCTTCTGACAGTATATGGGAAACATCGAACACTTGTGAATATTCGCCAACATCTACATCTATATCCATCTTCTTAATCTTTTCATTGTGATTGCGGTTTGTTAGTTTCCGAGTATTGTGGCTTGTTCGACTATCTAATTAGAGTTTATTTACTAATATATGAATTGAATTTGCAAGGTACCTCCTCCTGTAGTTAATTTGGATTCATTCATTGATTTGTCACAAATAGACGGAGTTGGAAATATAGGTTTTGTAGGTATATCTCTAGTAAACCTTCACGAGACTATAACTCGTCCACTAGGGACACCTAGGGGTTTAAAGGCTTGTTATTTATGCTAAAATTAACCGTAGCCTCGACGTCACGGAGTTGTATGTATTTGTTTTAGTTTAGTTTTGTTTGATTTGCTCGAGGACTAGCAAAGTCTAAGTGTGGGGGAATTTGATAGGTGTAGAATACACCGTATTTTCTATGAAGAGTTTATGCTTTCTTTGCTATTTTTCATGTGAATTATGTATCTTATGTGTGCTTTTGAGTTTTATAGGTGTTTTGGAGTCATTGGGGCAAAAGGAAGTGGAACTCGCTCAAATCCAAGATTTCTTCTCATCATCTCGAAGAGCACGAAAAGACGACGCCAATGGCGAAAGAGTGGAGTCAATCCGACATCGTGTGAAGAATCTGGAAGCATCTGAAGCAAGCAGAAGGTGTCGAAAATTAGAGAACCTACAGAACTGTTATAGGCACCCAATAAATTTACTAAGGGTCACCTGCTTCAACTCTACTTCTTATAACTACAGAAGTTGGTCGAGATTTTCATTCGTTTCAGCTCAATCATGAGACCACCTCTGCACCAAGTCTTTCTCGCCGGCAATCCTTATGTCACGATGGCTCATCAGTTAAGGCGAAGGCATTGTGTGTTATATTGAGAACCTGGAGAAGATTCAGATATGGTTAGTAGCCGAGACAAGATAGGGATGAAGAAGAGTTCGTTGCCATTGAAAGTTGGTGTTGCTGCCATTGGTAATTGAGGATTCAGTGCTGATTTAGAATGAATGAATGTTTAAGAACTATGGGTTCGTCTCAATTGCAGGGAAGGAGATGGATAAGGGTTAGAGTTCAGCGGAGAAGTCATCTTCTTCATCACCAAAAACTGCACACAAGGTGCTTGACTAAACGCCTGAACGATGGCAGTGTTGTTGTAGCCGATGGGAAATGATGAATGCTTGATAGTCTTTGATAGTAGATGATGGATCTGGGGAAGATAGAATACTTGGGTCGTGATTAGAATGGATTTTAATACAGCGGTGTTGTTGCTGCCAATTGTTGATCACAATAATGAAGATGATGGACATTTGAAGGTCGGGATGAATGCGGTTACGTGGTGTATTGGGATTTAGTCCGCATCCAATGAGGATTGCCGGAGGTTGATGATCGAGATAATGGCGTGTGACGGAATGGAGAAGAATGGACAGTCTGCTGTGAAGGAGTTATAGCTGGAAATGGGCGCAACTCAGTGAGTAAAGCTCAAATTGAGCTGTGCTGCTGTGAGATTGAGCCGTAGTGAACTTGGTGTTTAGATGGTTTCGATGGCAATTTCGGTCAAGGAAAGGAGGAGGAAATAAATCGTTGATGGGATTCAACTCGGATGATACTTTGGTGAGTCGTTAGTAATGGACGCTGCCAATGACGATGGATTAGTCTGTGGTTGATGAGATTTTATTGAGAAGTCAGCTGGGAAGTGTTGGTTGCCAAGGAGTCTGTGGGCATTGGAGATAGCTGGAATTAACACGGTGGCTTTGAGATGGGGCGGTTCGGCATGTGACGGTTGGAAGCGTGTCATGGTCTTTGTCAAGGGATGAGTTCAGGGAAGTAATGGATCTGATAATGGAACTGAGACAGAGATATGGCCTGAGGCAGAGAGAAGATGTGCAATTGCTCGGACTCATTGCAGAACAGTAAGGAGAGGTGAGGCTCAGGGTTTGATGGATTGCTGGGTGAAAATGTTTGCTGCAGTTATGCTCGAGGGTTTGTTGAGTTTGAATTGAGCTACGAGATGGTGGTGATGGACCCGAAAGAGGAGCGTGATGAGTGCGCTGCGAAGGGATGTGTTGGCAAGGTTGTGAAGATCAATGAATGGAATGAAGCAAGCAGATAGAGAGACTGGTGCTAGTATGCTGTGCAGTTCAGGGAGGAAGATGTTTTTGAGATGCAATTTGTTGAGTTGCAGCTGTTGGTTGTTCTGGATAGGCAGTGCTGGTGAGGTTGCGAGTTTGAGATGTTGCAGTCGCACTGGTGGTTAAGAATGGAGCATAAGGAATCTGGTATTGTTGCTATGAAGAAGAATTGGAAAGCTTGAACTGAGTTAGTGAAAGCAAATGGAGCTGGAAACTGCAGAGACCGTGCAAAACGCAGCAAAATTGGTGCACCGATGAGCCTAGTTCCAAAGAGTTTTATTTTGGAACCGTAAGTGGGAATCACAATGATTCGGTGAATCGTGAAGGGGGTACGAGTCGGATGCAAGAGTCGACGGCCGGACATATGGGCTACGAGTCACGCTTTTAGGCGCGTTTTCGCAAGAACAAGAAATTGGTTTAGGTGGTATTTTGTGAATGTTTGAATTGCTGAGAAATGGAGTTGAGCTTCTTGGAGTGTGCACTTGCTTGGTGACGTCTTCCAAGATTTCAAGTGATCGGAGAAAGTTTTCGGTGGCCGGATTAAGGCGACGGTGACCGGATTCCGGTTATGACGTCATCAATTCCATGACACTTTTCGGACCCAAAATTCCGAGACATATTTTTCACTCCTCGGGCTTGGTGGACCAACTTGGAGACGGGTTTTGAGAAGAATTAACCTAATTTTGGGAAAGTATCCTTATGGGGAGAAAAGCATATATATAGAAAACTCTTTTCTAAACCTAGATATATCTCCATTAGGGAGACTTCTACTTGTTTTTCTAGGGTTTCACATGATAGGTTCTTCTAAACTTTCTATGATGATTTCCAAAAACACAAGTAACTAAGTTTTTATTATTGGTTGAAGATATAGTTGGATTTTGCAACCAAGTTATGATTTTTATGAATTAGTTTTCTCTCAATATTATCGTTTGATTTCTACGGGTTATAATAATTGCATGATTAACGTATTGCAATATGATTGAATGTTTGTTTAGTCGAGTCTAGAATTGATTGAACTCACATCCATATCTATAGCTATTTTAGGGTTTTCATCGAGCGATAACCTTGAATACGAGTAGCATGATATGATTCTAGGTTGTAGTGATACATCCTCGTAGTCATATGTAGAAATTGACCTTTGTTCGAATTGTTTTGCAATGTATTACAATTGCATTGATTAGCCTATTTCGAAACTTAATGCTCCTAGGAATTGAACTTGATTAGCGCAAGGCGTTAGGTTATTCTTTAGGTAGAATTCACATACGCAGCTCTAATGTGTGTGTTGATGACTTAAGAATTTACGGAGTATTCTTGCAATAAGGTATTCTATGGCTTTTGATGATAGAGAGATTAAATACGAATTATATTCATATATTCATAAACTTGTTTACAATTGAAGATGAAACCTTTATCCAATATTTCACATCCTTGATTTGCGAGTTTACTTTTTATTGTTTTGTTTTTATTTTATTTTTATTTACACAATCAGAAAATCCTCGGTGTTTTATATAGGAAACCATAACAATTTGACAACCTAGACCTCTCTGTGGGATCGATCCTTTCTTGCCCTTGCTATATTTATATTTTGAGTAGTAATAAAGTGTAATTTATTTTTGACGCTTACGACAGCGATCAAAACCCTAACCCTATTTATCTTTAACCTAGCTTCTAGGTTGAAGAGAAGCTATGAAAAAGATAAATAAGAGAGAGAGTGGTGGTGCAGAGGCTAGAGGAGTTGTTGGTGATAAGAGAAAGAGTGGTGGTGATGATGATGGCTCTGCATCAGGCGTGGGAAGAGAAGAGGGAGGTAAGGGTTTTGCGAGAGGGGTGTGTGTGGAGAAGAAAGAGAAAGTGAAGGAGAGGAATGGTAGAGTCGAGTGGGGGGTATAGGGTTAGTTTCGTTGTGAGGCGGGCGCAGTGAGTGATGATGAGTGATGCGGCTAGCGTTGGATCTTGGGGGACAGATCGAACAGGCTGAGGCCTGTTGGGGTGTTTGGTGTTGAAAGCGAGAGACATCAAGGGTCGATGCATAGGAGGCGACGAGCGTAGGATGCGGCAAGATGAGATCTCAACGGCTTGGGTGGCGGGACTCGGATCCGGTCGCGGGTCGGGTCTAGCTCAAGCCCATGTCTTGTAGATGAGTTGCTACTTGTTGGGTTACAACTATTGCAGCGCGAGCTTTGGCTTTCTGCTCCATAGATGCTCGACTCCAATTCTTCTCTCTTTTGGCTCTCGATTCTCCGAGCTTTATTTATTACCTAAAAACACAAAATTAATTAATACAAATATTTATTCTTGAAAACAAAGAAAATACGAGAATGCTGGGATAATATCTCGATTTCTAAACGCAAAAGATGAGTAAAATGCCAATAAAAAGGTGTATAAGTATGCACTATTTGGCACTCATCAAATACCCCCAAACCCTGAATTTTACTTGTCCTCAAGTGAAACAGAAAATAAGAAATCCTAACTATACCCCCGTCGCAGGTCTCTCGAATGCATTTAGCGTATGCACTAAGCCTTTAAACCGCTAGGTGTCCCTAGTGGACGAGTTGTAGTCTCGTGAGGGTTTACCAGTGTACCCACAAAACCTTCTCCAACTTCGGAGTGTAAAAGAGTCTCAAGCCTCCAAGAAGCTATGAGGACATAGAGTTTCTGCATACTAGTAACAAGAAGTTAGAACTATCGAAGAACGCATTCTCATCCTTAAGTCTTTGACGAAGTAACCATACCATATGAAAGAATTCGGATTCGATTGTGATCATAAGTCTCAACTTCTGCCTCACCATTAAGGTTTTATGATAATTGCACTCAAAAAGATTGCTTTTTTTAGTCTCTCATGTGTGCGAGCGGGGAGTAAAGAGAGAAAATCCTGCGCACGTTGTAGGTAAGAAGGATAACCTTCCGAAATAAAATCGGAGACTCCACGAAGTGTGGACAAAAAGAATCTTTTTTCTCGATGATCTCTAAGAAAGGAAATCAACCATTAGCAAGGGGTGGGAGTACTCACTCACTTCTCACCCGATCGGCAATTAATATCACTCTCTCATAAGAACCATAGAAACGTCTTCAATCTTCGGTCTTCGGTCTTCAAATGTTGATGACGAACTTCTAAACTTCACAAACTTGACAATTTTTAACTTTTCTACTCAAATTCCTTGTTGTTTGGATTTTTCTTTTTAAATTCTTCTTTACCATGGTGGTAGCAAAAAATAAACTACAATATTTTTTTTGATTTTTGATTTTTTTTTATTTTTTTTTTTTTTAATATGAAAATAAAAGATTAAAAAGACTAAAAACTCTATATGCAAATGCAAATGTAAGAGCGTTAAAGTTGGATTTAACCATACCGGAGGGCGAATTAGGTGTTGTTTAGATATTCGGTAGTAGAATTGTGATCACCCATAGTGGAGACTACCCATTTTACATCAAGTGAGGCACCAACC
Organism: Papaver armeniacum; assembly: GCA_023531295.1. Taxonomy (NCBI): domain Eukaryota; kingdom Viridiplantae; phylum Streptophyta; class Magnoliopsida; order Ranunculales; family Papaveraceae; genus Papaver; species Papaver armeniacum. The sequence continues at coordinate 60,971 of JAJJWW010012855.1, read as the reverse complement.
TTCAATTTTTTGCAACTTTCTAGAAAAGCTGTTAGAGTGTGTGTCACCGTACGTAAATTCCGGGTAGGAATGGTGAGCTACCCAACTTCGCACCACTTTCAGCACTACTTTTGATCTCTTGAGTGCTAGTTTTTTGATAGGTGTAGAATACACCTAATTTACTATCTAGTAGTTTATGCTTTCTTTGCTATTTTTCTTGTAAATTATGTATTTTACGCCTGTTTTGAGTTTTATAGCTACTCTGGAGTCGCACGGAGGAAAAGAAGAAGAAATCACCCAAAATTGAGCAAAAAGGGCATAATTGTCATTTCATAGGGCGAGCACTATCTGGAGCCAAGTTAAAGTTAAGGGGCACTCATGTTTGGAGAAGTATTAAATAATAGCCAGCACAGGTTAAGGGGAGGCCAATGGTTAGCCCTTATCAGGGGTGACCGGGTGTCATTATCCACCCTCACTCAAAACCTAAACCGAGACAGCTTTCCTCTCAATTCATTATTACATTGTGTTTCACCTGAAAGGCGGCCGCTGTTGAATCAAAGAGATCGAGAAATTCAGCGAGAAACAGTAGGGAAAATGGAGGTGAAGAAGATACAGAGAAGAAATCAAGAGCACAGAGGGAAATAAATTAATGTAGCTGCTACTGTATTTGCTCTGTCCGAGAGATCGAGAGAAATTGGAGATGATTTATTGATACAGAGATTCAAATCAGGGAATAAGAAGAATTAATGGGTTTCGGTGGTAGTCTCTGCAATTGAAGAGTTGAAGCTCAAGCAGAATGGGTGTCGCTGTCGAATTAGGGTTTCGATTTGAAGAGGAGCTCAGAGAGGAGCTCAGAGAGGATGAATCAGAGATGGGTTATGGCTAATTAAGGGTTTCTGAAGTTGTTTGAATCGATTAGGGTTTGTTGGTTGAAGTCTCAGGAGAAGTTGATGTTGGTTCCAATCGGTTCTGGTGATGTGCAGCTGTTGAAATGGTAGTGGTGGTTAACTCTGTGCAGGCAAGGTTTGTGCTGCTGAGATGGAGCATTGGTTCTGAGTTTGAATGCTGCTGCGGTTGTGCTCTGAATGGTGGTATCTCAGGAGTAATGAGCTACTCTGGTGGATGCAGGTTGAGTTGCTGGGACTGGTGAACATTGGAGGTTTGGTTGTGTTGCGGAGTCAAGTTGAGTGAGCGGCGGCTTTTACAAAGAAAGGTGGGCTCGATAAAGTGTCTTATTGCAGGCATGAGTCGGCTATGGAGTAGTGCTGGCAATGGAATGGTTTTGCGGTATAGTTCTGAGATATTGCGGGGAAGGATGAGTTGAGCTTCAAGGCTTTTATGGTTTTTGCGAGAATATGGAGGTGGTCTTGTGAGATTACAAGCTGCGGTGAAGAGATGGATGTCAAGGATATTGCAGCTTAGGATGGAGCTGGAAGAATTAATGAATGTGTAGGAGCCGTAATGTGCGGTCTACGGAGCAATGGAGTTGCGATCCAAAAATGGGCACATCTTTGGTGGTTGGCTTGACATCTTTGTTGTCTTTGTGTGCTTGATGAGGTGGTTTTGAGTGAAATAAGAGTGTGATTGCGAGTTGAGTTGGAGTTTGTGGGTGAGACGGTCAATGGGTTAGTGATGTTGGTGATCTGCGATTAAAGCTCATTTTTGAGTTGTTTTGCTCTGCGAATAAGGAGGAAGAAATGGTGTATGATCTTTGTTGGTGTTGAAGTGAAGCATCGGTGGCGTGTCTTCTTGTTGCTTGGTGGAACCGAACTGCAAGAGTTGCAGGGGTTGAGAGGCGGTGAATCAAAGTCTTGAGATTATCTTTGGTGGGTTTGAGAATGGTGGAGAGTGAGAAGATGCAGTGACAGGTGCATATAATTGAGAGATTGGAAGATTGAAGCAATGTTGAAATGCTCAATAGATGTATGTGCTAGGAATTCTTAACAGGGAATGAAGACATAGATCGGCCTGGAATTTGGCCTGGGAAGCCCTGAAATAAACAGAACTCTGCCAAATTTCTCTTCTGGCGAGTTAACCCGGCGATGAACCGATCCAGCTCAGTGATCTAGCCGATCCAGCTCAGCTGAGTAAGATTATTCAGCTAACTAAGCAGCTGACTCGCTGCTGACTCGATGCTGACTCAGTCCTATCCCTTGACCCGCTGACTAACAGTTGACTAACGGGTTGACTTTTGACCGTTAGTCCTAACGGAGGACTGACGGAATATTCCGTCGAATATTCTCTCTGACGTGAGAAATTTTCGAGATGGCGGCGGTGACAATTCCAGGCGGATTCCCGCCACAATCCCGATTTTCCGGCGAGCCAAAATTTCCAGAATTTTCTATGGACTTCTCTCATGGGTGTGAAGACTTGGGCTAGGAATTGGATGGAGAATTGGACTCAAATTTGGAAAGAGAAGGTGGAAGAGTTGAGAAAAGCTTGGATTTGGAAATTGAGTTGCAAAAGGAAAAGGATTCTATTCCTTAGAAGATTTGGAGAATATTGAAGCCTATAAATAGAGAAGTTTTCTACAACTTCTACACACCTCTCTACACACACATCACTTGTGTTTTTGCTTGCTTTTCTAAGATTTTTCTTTTTAATTACTTGTGTGAATTTGAAAATTCTTCTTTTAATTATTATTATTTGTGTGAATTTCAAAAACATGAGTAGCTAATTTTCTTATTGATTGAGGATGAATTCCTAGTTCTTAACATGATTTGAGTTTTTGTTTTCAATTCTATCTTGAGATTTTTCACATGATTATCGATTGTTTTTACTAATAGGAGTGATCTTAAAGACATTCATGATTGATTGATAGATTGTTTGGAGTGCACGCTAAATTGATTTGTTAATTGATCTATATCTAGTATAAGTTAGGGAATACGTAATCGTTCTCGACACTTTACACAAGTAGAAAACACGAGACCTTGCGGAGGGATTCCGTGGAGCAATTGTGTGTAGAAACAACGCTAGAAAGTGGACCAAGCGAACCGAGTTTAACTACTAGTACTAAACCTAAATTCATAAATCTTAATGCATTCAGGAATTACATCTTGTAAGCGGACCTCAAGGTGGTTCTTTTGAATAGAATCGATAACTAAGCGGACTGTTACTCGGTGAAATTAGGGATTTTGGGGCTAGCTAAGCGGACCTGCTATCCTACGGTTGGTGATAATCTGTGACTAATAACAAGTAGAAAAGGACATAACTTTAATTCATTGTTTCGTAACGAAGAAGGATTCCTTGATCTTGTCTCTCTTATTTCTTTCATCTTTCAACTTTCGATTTTAATTGCTTTATTTTTATTTTGCTTTTTACACCCCCCTTTCGTGACAACTTTTACAACTAAGATCACTTGCTCCTCGTGGGAACGAACTTGACTTCCATTATATTATTTTTAATCGAGTGGAAATATTGAATTAATTTGATTGCACCTACGACACGCATCAAATTTTGGCGCCGCTTAGGGGAGCAACGGGCGATTTTTAGTTGTTTTTCTTTTTGCTTTATTCTTGCTTTGTTAGATTCTTTTACCGTATCTAACTTAGTTTGTGAGAATCTTGTTTCTGGTGTTATTCCTTTGGTGAATGCTTAAAGGGGGTAGGCCAGAGTCCAATACGTCTTCGATCCGCACTCAACTAAAGGATTTCATTCGTGCGATTAACACTCCACTTTCTCCTTCTTCATCAAGTGATTCGGACAAAGAGGAAGAAACAATGGCTGATCGTACACTCAAGGACCTAGCTTCTCACAAGCTTGATACATAACAATGGTGTATCCAAACTAACTCAACCTTCAAATCAAGCGGGGTTGATTAGAGAGTTACCAAAGTTCCATGGCATGGTGAATGAGGACCCAAATAAACATCTTATGGACTTCTATGCCATAGTTATGGCTATGCTTCCACCGGAGACTAATGCGGATGGAGCATTGTTGAAAGCTTTCCGTTTTTCTTTGGCGGGCAATGCTAAGGAATGGTTATATTATTTGCCTTCCTAAGTATCACAACATGGAATGGGATGAAGAAACTTTTCCTCGAGAGATATTTTCCCGCATCCAAAGCTACTCAAATTCGCAAGGAGATTTGTGGATTGAAACAACAAGTGGGAGAACCATTGTATGAATGTTGGGAGCGATACAAGAGGTTGGTGGCAAGTTGTCCACACCATCAATTTAGTGACGTTATGATACTCCAATACTTCTATGAAGCTCTTCACTCAAGTGATAGGTCTCTTCTTGACGCCGCGGGTGGTGGTGCACTAATGAACAAGACTTTGACCGAAGCTAGAGAGTTAATTGAAAGTATGGCGGCAAACTCGCAATAATTCTACACAAGGGATGAACCAATGGTTAGGCGAGTGCATGAAGTTAGTGATTCTTCATCACATCTTGATCAAAGGATGAGTAACATGGAGACAATGATTCAAAGGATGGCAGCGGTAATTATTCCGGATGGTGAGACCGAACAAGTGAATGCTTTATATCCAAATCAAAGGCCAAGGTACGATCCATACTCCAATACCTATAATCCCGGGTGGAGGGATCATCCTAATTTTAGTTATGCAAACAAGCAAGCGGCGGTTTCTAATCCATATGAGCAACAAGGTGGTTTTCAACAATCACGTTTCCAACCTCAACAACAATTTCAACCACAACAAGTCAAGGAGCGTGATTCTTTGAATGATGACAAGCTCAATGCGTTAATGCAAGGTATGCAAGGTCTTACTTCTATGTTCCAACAAAGCCAACAAAACCAACAAAAGACCGATTCGGCCATCAAGGACTTACAAACTCAAATGGGACAATTGGCGACCGATGTGAATTTATTGAAATCTCAAGCATCCACAAAACTTCCTTCACAACCATTTGTGAATCCAAGAGAGAATGTTAATGCGGTTACTTTAAGAAGTGGAAGGCAAGTGGAGGGTCCAAGTCATTATGAGGAAGTTAGTGAAGAGGTAGTCAATGACAAGGAGGAAACCGCACCAAAGGAGAATTCCACACCAAACGACCAATCCAAGGAACCGGTTTCTACTTTCACTACTCCACCTCCTTTTCCTAGTCGTTTTGCTAAATCCAAGAAAGAAGCTCAAGACAAGGCACTTATGGATATCTTCAAGAAGATTGAAATCAACATCCCATTCATTGAGGCAATCAAGACAATTCCAAGGTATGCCAAGTTCATGAAGGAATTATGCATCAAGAAGGATAGGTTGCTTGATAATGAAATTACTAAAGTTGGCGAGAGTGCGTCGGCTATGCTATTGAAGAAGATGCCTACAAAGTGCACGGATCCCGGTGGTTTCACGGTGCCAATTACTATTGGTAAACAAAGGTTTGAACAAAGGACAAAAAATAAACTACAATATTTTTTTTGATTTTTGATTTTTGATTTTTTTTTTTTTTTTTTTTTTTAGATTAAGTGAAAATAAAAATACAAATAATGAAACAACTAACTCCATGGACAAAGGACTTTATCACTCAATTTTTCCACAACTTGTATTGTCTTGATTTTATAAATTTTATTAATTCTCATCCTATTTTCTTTTCTTTGTTGCACATAAACCTTGGACTATATCAATTTTTCTTTCAATATTCTGATGATGCTCCGCTTGCTGACGATGATGTGTTTCTATGGGTTTGCTGATTGAGAGAGAGAGATAGATGCTAACTGCAAATCGGTATTTAGAAGGAGTTTTCATCTTTAGACGTCACCCTCATGATTGACAAAAACTAGCACTCAAGAGATCAAAAGTAGTGCTGAAAGTGGTGCGAAGTTGGGTAGCTCACCATTCCTACCCGGAATTTACGTATAATTTTAAGCCTACATGTTATAAACCGCAAGTGCACGGCGTCTATCGGAGACGCGGCAAGTACGGGTCGAACCACAGAGACTTGTGGTGCTCTATGTGTGATCTAAGGGCTTCTTCAACTGATTTCAAGTGTGACAGAGTAACAAAAGGGTGTTTTGTGCCGAAACGGCTGAGTTTGAGCTAAAGTGATTCTAAACTAAGGAAAAGATAGTGACAATGGGGGTTGCTAAGGTCTTCAAATCTACCTCTAACTCCTATTGTGTGCTCATCTGAGTTGAAGCTTTCTTGTCTGTGGGCCGATAAGGGCAGGGTGTCAATTCTACCTCCTATCTAAGGAGTTTCTCCTAGTGATAACTCGGATAACGACTAAGGCACTAACTTATAACTTTGGTTGTCTAATTAAGCACAACCGTCAAGGGAATTAGTATCTATTTCTTAAGTTTGAGCCGAGGTATAAACAATACAGTTGTAACCTAACTACAATGGATGCGGGGCATCCATTGTGAGAGTAAATACTTGCAATACCGGAATCGAGGGTTATCTTGTAAATTAAGTACTCAAGAACAACTCAACATGGTTGAACTCAAAAATGAGAATTAGGGTTTCAATGAAACCCTAGCAAACTCTAATTAAAACATAAAAATAACACAAATTAAAACTACAAGGATGCTCGTAATCCAGGCATGCTTCTATCAACCCCCTTTGGTTCTATTTATACATGCAATTCATTCCCCCAAACAAAGAAACCCTAATTCTTTAAAAATTGAAATTAATTGAAAAATAATTCAACCCATACTACGATATCTTCTCCGATCGAGTTTTCCTCTTGATTAATCGGCTCGACTCTTCTTCAATTGATTGATTGGTGAAACCCTAACCTATCTCTGTCTATTTCTCTCTTAGCTCCTAGGAGAGAAGCTATGAAAGAATTAGAGAGTGATTAGGTAAGGTGATGCGGCTGGTGGTGATGGCGACAAGAGATAAAGGAGTTGGTGGTGGTGAGGCTTGTTGGTCGGGTGAAGGACGGAGGTGGCGGAAGAGCGAGCTCGCTCTCCAGGTTTTGCGAGGGGAGAAGAAAGAAAGAAGATGAAAATGAAATGGAGTGGGTTCGATTAGGGTATAGGGTGTGGAATGATTCGGTGGTTAGCGGGTGCATCGAAGATTGATGGAGAAGGCCTCGGCGGCGTAGGATGAAGTCAAAAGCGATACGAACGGCTCAGGGAGGTAAGCGGTTTTGGCTTGATCTAGTGTTGCACGGGAGCAGCGATCTATGATGCACGTGGAGGCAGCGACCATTGGATGTGGAAGATAGAGATCTCAACGGCTTGGAGTGTACGGGCTCGGATCCGGGTCGCGGGTCGGGTCTAGCTCAAACCCATGTCTTGAGATGAGTTGCTACTTGTTGGGTTGCAACTGTTGCGCGCGCGGGCTTCGGCTTACTGCTCCATAGATACTTGCCTCCGATTCTTCGCTCTTTTGCTCCTCAGTTTCTCCGATCTTTATTTATTACCTAAAAACACAAAATTAATTAATACAAATATTTATTCTTGAAAACAAAGAAAACACGAATGCGGGATAATATCGATTTCTAAGCGCAAAAGATGAGTAAAATGCCAATAAAAAGGTGTATAAATAAGAACTATTTGGCACTCATCAAATACCCCCAAACCTGAATTTTACTTGTCCTCAAGTGAAATAGAAATGAAGAAATCCTAACTATACCACTGTCGTAGGTCTCTCGAATGCATTTAGCGTATGCACTAAGCCTTTAAACCGCTAGGTGTCCCTAGTGGACGAGTTGTAGTCTTGTGAGGGTTTACCGGAGGTGTACCCACAAAACCTTCTCCAACTTCGAGTGTAAAAGAGTCTCAATCCTCCAAGAAGCTATGAGGACATAGAGTTTGCATACTAGTAACAAGAAGTTAGAACTATCGAAGAACGCATTCTCATCCTTAAGTCTTGAGCGAGAAGTAACCATACCATATGAAAGAATTCGGATTCGATTGTGATCATAAGTCTCAACTTCTGCCTCACCATTAAGGTTTTATGATAATTGCACTCAAAAAGATTGCTTTTTTAGTCTCTCATGTGTGCGAAGCGGGAGTAAAGAGAGAAATCCCGCACACGTTGTAGGTAAGAAGGATAACCTTCCGAAATAAAATCGGAGACTCCACAGAAGTGTGGACAAAAAGAATCTTTTCTGATGATCTCTAAGAAATGAAATCAACCATTAGCAAGGGGTGGGAGTACTCACTCACTTCTCACCCGATCGGCAATTAATATCACTCTCTCATAAGAACCATAGAAACGTCTTCAATCTTCGGTCTTCGGTCTTCAAATGTTGATGACGAACTTCTAAACTTCACAAACTTGACAATTTTTAACTTTTCTACTCAAATTCCTTGTTGTTTGGATTTTTCTTTTAAATTCTTCTTTACCATGGTGGTAGCAAAAAATAAACTACAATATTTTTTTTTGATTTTTGATTTTTTTTTTTTTTTTTTTTTTTTTTTTCAAAGAAGTGAAAATAAAAAAAAAAATAATGAAACAACTAACTCCATGGACAAAGGACTTTATCACTCAATTTTTCCACAACTTGTATTGTCTTGATTTTATAAATTTTATTAATTCTCATCCTATTTTCTTTTCTTTGTTGCACATAAACCTTGGACTATATCAATTTTTCTTTCAATATTCGATGATGCTCCGCTTGCTTGTGATGATGTGTTTCTATGGGTCTTGCTGATTGAGAGAGAGATAGATGCTAACTGCAAATCGGTATTTAGAAGGAGTTTTCATCTTTAGACGTCACCCTCATGATTGACAAAAACTAGCACTCAAGAGATCAAAAGTAGTCTTTGAAAGTGGTGCGAAGTTGGGTAGCTCACCATTCTACCCGGAATTTACGTACGGTGACACACACTCTAACGACTTTTCTAGAAAGTTGCAAAAAATTGAAGGTTGGTGCCTCACTTGATGTAAAATGGGTAGTCTCCACTATGGGTGATCACAATTCTACTACCGAATATCTAAACAAGACCTAATTTGCCCTCCGTATGGTTAAATCCAACTTTAACGCTCTAATCAACTAAGAAACCCGATTGCGTTTTCCGGTACTTCCAATTTACATTATTTCGGTCAGAACTCTCTATGTAAACATAGCTAGAAGCATGCTAGTGACTCTAAAATCTCTAAAAGTTGGAGGTTTTTATTTGCAAAAAGTTTTTGATTTTTTTTTTTTTTTTTTTTTTTTTTTTTTTTTTTTTAAATATGAAAATAAAAGATTAAAAAGACTAAAAACTCTATATGCAAATGCAAATGTACCCCCAAACCTAAATCAAACATTGTCCTCAATGTGTCGACAGATAGAAAAAATTTTAAACAGTCACATACCGAGAGAACTATGTTGATAAGAGAAAAGGGAAGAGATTACCGGATGTCGGCGGAGCACGGTTAGAGCTTCATTCGTTAAGGCTAGAATCCAACATATCATATCGGATTAGCATCATATATGCGCAAGAAGACTCAACGAATCAAGAAAGAAAAATTTAACAAGTCATACTGAATTATATACAAAAATTTTACTAACAATCGAAAGAGTTGAGGGTCAACCCAAAAGATAATGTACAGAAACATAGAACATGAAAATGGGCTTTGGTTTATGTGGGAATTTGGTTTATTGGGCTTTGGTTTGTTTGGGATTTGGTTTGTAAGGGTTTCATTTGGTTTTTGTGGGAAGCCCAGTAGTTGTGTGCAATGCTTAATGGGTGTGGGCTGAAATCTTTGTGCACAGCCCAGCAGATGGGGGCTTAGTCTATTGCACAGACCCGGAGGAAAGGCTCAGTCCAGTAGTTGGGCTTATTGGTTGTGCCAAGCCTAGTGGACAGTGGGCTCGATTTTGTTTTAGCCTAAGCATCCCAGATGGTGTGACTCAGTATGTGGGCTGAGTTTTGTGCGCAGCCCAGCAGTTTGATTGTGAGCAGCCCAGCAGCAGAGCCCAGCTTAGGCAGAAGCGGCCCAACAGTGAGTTGAGCCCAGCAGAGAGGCTTATGTGGGCTTAGTATGTTGGCAGAATGTAAAGCCCAGGTTGGGCTTCAGCTGTGTGGGTTTTGTCCACAGCACCAACATGTACTCGGAGTTGCTTTGGTGCGGGGATTGGCACAGATTGTGCAAGACTTATGCCCAGCTCTGGCAGGGCACAAAGGTTGGTTTCCAGCTTATGTGCAGCCTAGGTCTCAATGCAAATTATGCTCTGGTCGGAGCCAAGCACAACTTGACCACAACTCTCACAAATGACATACACCAACTTCAATTACTAAGGGATAATGGTTGCTCACGATGAAAGGGTGCACAACATAAGTTTTGTGCTCAACACAACACAGAACAACACAGATTTATAAAAAGACACCTAAGTTCTCAAAGCTAAACACACAAGGGTGCTTGTCATTGCTGGTAGTGATTACACAGCACAAGTCTAAGTGCAACTCACAGCACAAATTAGATTACTCACAACTCACTCTTAATGACACAGCACAGCTCTAATTGCAGCTAAACTTAGCAGGTCAAAGCACAGCACAGAGCAGATTATACGGCGGATTGGAGTTACCACGAGATATAGCATAATCAGTTCAAAGCACCATGAGGCTTATAGCTCAGCATATTTCAGATATGAATTTCACAATTTTGGCAAATGATTCAGCACATGATCAGAGCTAGCATTTTACTACTTGACTCAACAGGGTTGACAGGTTCAGGCCCAGAAGGTTCAGTGACAAGTTTATTCAACAAAATTGAAAGGCAGATGGCAACCAAATTGATTGATGTCACTATGGCTAAGGCTAACTTGTTTAGCTAGGTTGCGGTGAGGCTCGGCAATTGCAGGGGCTGGAGCTCAGGGCAAATTGAAGTTATGGGCTCAGGGTTTGCACACTTGTTTGCAGGCTAACCTGACTATCCAAGCCCTAACTCACAGCTGCAGGGGTTATACATACAACTTGCTCAGGTTTCAGCCAATAGGGTTATGCACAAATCATTCAACAGGGTTATGCTCAGGGTGATGCACAGGGCTTTCAGGTTTTCATGGGAGGCTTAGTAATGTACGGTGCACTGCGCTTTTCCTTGGGCATACAGGGGAAGTTCAGTTACTAACCTCAATTCATGCACTTATCCTTGGGTTGGCTCAGACCTACCAGTTTGCACAGCAGCACAAGCTCAAGTTCTGGGCTTTTCCTTGGTTTCCCTGGGTTGGTTTAGCTGCTCCAATTGCACCTGCTAGCTCAAAAAAGGAGTTCAGTTCTCAGATTTGCACAGCTGAAGCAAAGGAGCTATAGTGCTACAACCGCTGAGCTTAGCACTCGAACTCGGGGCTATGCTACAGACTAAGCAACGGCTCAATGTCAAACTCGGTTCTCGATGCTCTGAGAATATGCACCGAGAGTATCATGGACTGAATGGGACTAAGCTTTACAAGTACACTGGCTACAACACTAGGAAGTGTTGCTTTAGTTTCCTTGTAAACTAGTGACAAAGCTCACCGAGCTAATAGCAAGAAACACTACAAATATGCACAGATGATGAGGTAGCACCGAAATGCAACCGATAAGCTTGATCCTACAACCGAGCTTACAAGAGACAATAAAACAGAGAACGGGGGTAGTGACACTAAGAAACACTAAGATGCAAAATAAAAGAGAACAGGGTAGTGACAATATGCAATACAAGCTACACTAAGTTATAACACAAAGAAGCTAAGTTACACTAGCAGATGAAATGACAGGTGCTAACAGATGAAATGACAGGTGCAGAGATGTGAATATACAGCTAAGATTACTAAAATGCACTGATAAAATATGCAATTTGTAGATGCAGAGAAAGAAAAAGAACACTAGCAACTAAGTTATGTAATAATTCAAATATGCAATATAGGGCTAAGTTATGAATGTAATAACTCAGGGAATATGTACAGGTGAAATGAACTCAGTATAGATAGGCCGGCAATCAACAGGGCACACGCCATGTCCCCGGCAGCGGCGCCAAAAACTTGGTAGACCTCATAATGTGTATAATTTTAAGCCTACATGTTATAAACCGCAAGTGCACTGCGCTCATCGGAGACGCGGCAGAGTCGGGTCGAACCACGAGACTTGTGGTGCTCTATGTGTGATCTAAGGGCTTCTTCAACTGATTTCAAGTGTGACAGTAACAAATGGGTGTTTTTGTGTCGAAACTAACGAGTTTGAGCTAAAGTGATTCTAAACTAAGGAAAAGATAGTGACAATGGGGGTTGCTAAGGTCTTCAAATCTACCTCTAACTCCTATTGTGTGCTCATCTGAGTTGAAGCTTTCTTGTCCTGTGGCTGATAAGGGCAGGGTGTCAATTCTACCTCCTATCTAAGGAGTTTCTCCTAGTGATAACTCGAGATAACAGCTAAGGCACTAACCTCGGAGCCTCGGTTGTCTAATTAAGCACAACCAGTCAAGGGAATTAGTATCTATTTCTTAAGTTTGAGCTGAGGTATAAACAATACAGTTGTAACCTAACTACAATGGATGCAGGGCATCCATTGTGAGAGTAAAGTACTGCAATACCAGAATCGAGGGTTATCTTGTAAATTAAGTACTCAAGAACAACTCAACATGGTTGAACTCAAAACAGAGAATTAGGGTTTCAATGAAACCCTAGCAACTGAATTAAAACATAAAAATAACACAAATTAAAACTACAAGGATGCTCTGGCTAATCCAGGCATGCTTCCTATCAACCCCCTTTGGTTCTATTTATACATGCAATTCATTCCCCCAAAACAGCAAACCCTAATTCTTTAAAAATTGAAATTAATTGAAAAATAATTCAACCCATACTCTGATATCTTCTGAATCGAGTTTTCCTCTTGATTAATCGGATCTGACTCTTCTTCAATTGATTGATTGGTGAAACCCTAACCTATCTCTGTCTATTTCTCTCTTAGCTCCTAGGAGAGAAGCTATGAAAGAATTAGAGAGTGATTAGGTAAGGTGATGCGGCTGGTGGTGATGGCGACAAGAGATAAAGGAGTTGGTGGTGGTGAGGCTTGTTGGTCGGGTGAAGGACGGAGGTGGCGGAAGAGCAGAGCTCTGCTCTGGGTTTTGCAGAGGAGAATAAAGAGAAGATGAAAATGAAATGGAGTGGGTTCGATTAGGGTATAGGGTGTGGAATGATTCAGTGGTTAGCGGGTGCATCGAAGATTGATGGAGAAGGCCTCAGCGAGCGTAGGATGAAGCTGGTGCGATCTGAACGGCTCAGGGAGGTAAGCGGTTTTGGCTTGATCTAGTGTTGCACGGGAGCAGCGATCTATGATGCACGTGGAGGCAAACGACCATTGGATGTGGAAGATAGAGATCTCAACGGCTTGGAGTGTACGGGCTCGGATCCGGGTCGCGGGTCGGGTCTAGCTCAAACCCATGTCTTGAGATGAGTTGCTACTTGTTGGGTTGCAAATCATTGCGCGCGCGAGCTTCGGCTTCTTGCTCCATAGATACTTGCCTCCGATTCTTCGCTCTTTTGCTCCTCGGTTAAAATTAATTAATACAAATATTTATTCTTGAAAACAAAGAAAACACAGAATCTGGGATAATATCTGAGTTATAAGCGCAAAAGATGAGTAAAATGCCAATAAAAAGGTGTATAAATATGCACTATTTGGCACTCATCACTATGCCACCCTTTTGGGGAGACCGACCATGCGGGGCCCGCGTTGGGTCGGTGGTGAATATTCCAATACCTGCTTGGGGTCATGGATTTAATCTAAGCCATCCAATCATGTTGGTGAAGTTGGATGGTCGTGATCGTTTCTGAGACTGATATGGTCAGTTCAAGTTCAAATATGCTCAATCGGGCTAGTATAACACACCGAGAGTTGTAGACTGTATGGGTATTTCGTACATGTTTTATTATTAATGCTTGGAGATTCGTGTTGCTCTGCTGAGAACAACACTCAGTCGTCATGCCGCACCGGTAATGAGTATAGGAAATACAAGGATGGTCATGCATTAATTAATAATGTTGTAAATTCACATGGTATATGGGATTGTTGTTGCATGCTCCAACCTGGATGAATTTTGTGTATTTAATTCACAGAATACTGGGATTGTTGCTACATGCTCAATTCTAGGTGAATTAGTAAGGTGAAGAAGTATTCATCACTTATTAATGACTTTATCTTTTGCAAGATGTTAGCGCATAATTTTGGCCTTTACAAATTTAGCCTTTAAATGAAAATCCACCATCAACATTAAGTCCCCTGCCTAGCACATAATGGTTGCGCTATTGTGGGGTAGGCATGATATGGTGACATACTTATGTGAAGAAGACAGGATAAAGAAAATTTACCCGGAGGAATTTTGACCGACCGCTAGCAGTAGTCCATGTAAACGCCGTTGTGCAAGCGCGGAATCCTTTGGTGGGACCGGTTTCCTTCCTTGCATGTTTGAATCAAAAGAGGAATCCAAGCAAAAGAGGAATCCTTGTTCTATTGGGATTCTTCCAAATTTTGTCTATAAAAGGATCGACCCCTTTTCTTTTTTCTTCACACTTTTTCTCTTCTTTTTTGTTCGGCAACTCTCGTCCGTGATCTCCACTGCCACCGCCAACCGCCGTCGTCGCCGCCGCCGGAGCTTGCCGTCGCCGTCCGTCCGTTTTTTTTAAGCGTTTTTTTTTTTTTTTTTTTTATTATTATTATTATTTAAGGTAAACACCTTTTGCAAGATATATACTATGCTTAGTTCTTCCACCAAGATTGATATGCCAACATTTGTTAGGATTGCTTAGTAAAACAAGCCGTGAATCCATGAATATGTTGTGTTTTGCCTCCTTTTTTCATTGTTGCATACAAAACCTAGCTTTTTAGGTTGTAACTTGGAAAGGAACTCGGCTTGAATTTCGTGAACATGATTCCCATGACATAAGAGAACCATGTTGTGCAAATAAATATGGTCCCGCCATATATGCTCGTGGGTCCCATATCGTGTATGCCTGACTGAACGTCACCTTTATACCAGCCTCGTGCCCTTGACCAACACTGGACTTGAAACTTGAGAAATACCGGACTTGAAACCTGAGCAATACCGAACTTGAAACTTGAACAATACCAGTATCATACTTGAAGCTTGAGCAATACCGGACTTGAAACTTGATCAATACCGAACTTGTGAATTGAGCAATACCGGACTTGTGACTTGAGCAATACTAGTATCAGACTTGAATCTTGAGCAATACCGGACTTGAAACTTGATCAATACCGGACTTGAAACCTGATCAATACCGAAC
The DNA here is from genome assembly GCA_023531295.1 of Papaver armeniacum. Classification (NCBI taxonomy): domain Eukaryota; kingdom Viridiplantae; phylum Streptophyta; class Magnoliopsida; order Ranunculales; family Papaveraceae; genus Papaver; species Papaver armeniacum. The sequence goes on along the minus strand of JAJJWW010012855.1, from coordinate 45,872 downwards.
TTGTCACTTGATCAATACCGGTGTTTGGACCCAATCCCGGCCTTACGTATTCCAACGTGAATGCATTTCACACACGTATCGCATGTTTTTATACAAGTACTAAGTCCCGTCTTTTATTGTAGAATGAAGAAAAGAACTCCTGTTGATATGTCTTCTGGAGATAATGCTGGTGCCAAGTCGGGAAATGTTGACAGCTTCAAAGATATGCCGAACATTGCTGATGAGTTGTTCACCTTGTCTTTTCCAAACATTTGGAAACATCCCTCTCACAGGATAGTCCTGCTTTCCGGTTCAGAAAATATGGAAGCCGATCCATCTTCTTCTTTGGAACTTGTGATGAGGTTCTGTCTTCGAAGAAATGAATATCCGCCTTCTCCTATCGACTTCAAGATTTGTCATACTCCACTGGGTTCTTATGAAGGGTGGATGAGACGCATGTTGAATAATAAGGATGTTAAAGCTAATTTGACCAAACCGCAAATCCTTAATGCAGTCATGGCATCTGCTACTCTTGAAATTAAGAAAGATGATGCAGGCTTGATTACTTTCATTTCTCGGTGGCGCCCTTCTACTCATACAACTATATCTAGATGGGGAGAGATGACTATTACTCTGGAAAGCGTAGCTGCATTGATGAACCTACCTGTCGCTGGGAGTTTTTATTACGAGCTTTCTGACACGGAAAAACGTGATTATGATGCTATACTCCAAAAGGTGGCAGAATTCGACGATCTGGACAAGGAGGAGAAAAAAGATACAAGATGATTTTACACCTAGTGGGTATCGGAGTGGTCTCCTGTAGACCCAGAACCGGATCAGGAGTTGGAAAACGAGCTTAGCGTGATTGCCTTCCTGTCTTTGTGGCTATCTAGAGATATATATGACGACGGTTCTGGAAATAAAACCATAAGGGGTGTCCTGGTTAAGATTTCTATAAAGCTAGCAAAAGGTGAAGTTCTTCCCTTAGGTGCCTTGTTCCTTGGATCGTTGTATTCTCATCTGGACGCCTTAGCAATGGATATGCATGTTTCCAACGGGTACAAGAAGGTGGAGTCGTATGTCCACTTTGCTTTTCTTCAGGCATTCTTGTGGGAACATTTCAAAAGTTATGCTCGTGTTCCTGCAACTTCGCTCAGCAATTTGTATGGTGGCTCGAGAATACTCCGTTGGCAGAGGAGGCGTCCCAGAACCGGTGCGAAACTCGTGGATATCTTTGATAATGTGTCTTCTGTAAATTTCCGCCCATGGGGGCCGATCCATTCTTCCATTGCTCAGCCGAAGACTTTTGCTATTGCTTCTGACGGTCCTGATGCTGCGTTGCGTACCGATGCCAACACTATGAAATTTGGAGAACTTATTTATCTCGCACACCGCATTCGGGATATATCCCGTCTCTATTCAACGAAGCTCTTACTTGTGACTCCGTACAACATTGACAGGGGGCTGCTCGTCAAATGGGATTTGACCAGGGTGTTCCATTTATCCGTCCGTCGGAGGCTCCGAAAGAACTCCTCCCAGGTATCTTTGATGCTGACGTGTTCTTGGCATCGCAGAGTCTTCCCTTATGGCCTATTGGGAGAAACCCAGTGGTAACCGACAAGTATAAGGAATTTTGGAGGAAGCAACTGTTGGCTTTCCAAGAATTATCGGAGGATGTTGTGACAGATTCCCGTGGTGAGCCATCTTCTGACGTTCCGAAGAAGCATTTCCGGTTGAAGCCACTCCCAGCCAAACGGACCAGAGCTGATGATTGCAGTCCCCAAGCAGGAGAAAGATCTAAGAGTCAGGCATGTGATTCGGTGATCCTCAATTCTTCCAATATGCAAGTATTTAAATTTCTTTCTGTCGATTCTTTCATTTCTCTAGAGCAAATTCTTCTAAGAGTGATCCTTGCTTGAAATCATGGAATTCCGAAAGAGAATGTTTTCACAAGGTTGGCGCGCATTCAGAACGAGAAGTCTGGTAACATTGGCCTTCATGTTGAGAAGTCTGGCGACACTGATTGTTATGCCGAGAAGTCTGGTGAAACCGCTCCTTTTCCAGATAATGACAGAGATGATGCAAGTTCGGCCGGACAAGGTGCCTCCTTAAGTGATCTTGTTGATGGGGCCATAATGAAAATTAGCACCCAGAGTGAAGTAGACATCGAGAGGAATGTAAGAGAGGCAACATCCGCTATTGTTGAGGTGGCTCCCCTTGAAGAACGTTCGAGCGGTGTTCCAATCAATAAAGCTGTCGTGGGGACTTCTTCTGAAAGACCTCCTGCAACTGACAAGGCTCATGTGATTGGTGAAGTATTGGTAATGCAGCCTGGGGCTTTGTTCGATCCTCCCTTCACTGTCCCTTATCCAGGTCATGTGTTGGTTGGAGGATTCAGTGTGCCTGCTCGGTTCGAATGGTTGTACACGGCGATATGGGAGAAGCACGGCCACATTGCTACAACTACGAAGCTCAAAAGTCGTCTTGCATTGGTCAACCGCGTTCAGGAAGCTTTATTTTATATCCATGGGATGAGCGTCATGACTGGTCGAACAGTTTCTGAGGAGATGATTGAAGACTGGAAGTTCCATCGAGATGTGTTTGTGCAGTACGACTTCAATGCTCCTTGGTTCTTCAAAGGGTTCTCCGAGATCCAGGAGCTCCAGAAATTACAAGATGAAGTCCCTTCTGCAGATTGTGTTACTCGCCAAGAAGAAGAGGTTGAAAAGTTGTCCGAGGAGTTGAAGCTGAAGCAGGCTGTACTTCAAAGGATGAAAGTCTCTCTTGCCTAGAAGGACGAGTTGCTGCTGAAGGACTTTCCTTGAAGGATTCGTGCCACATACTTGTCTTTTCTTTTAGATACTTTTCATTTTTGAGTGATAGTGAGGATTTCCTTTCATAATTTGACTTCCGGTTTTGAATTAATAGGTAATTGAATTGGTTTATTTTGAGATAGTTTTGTGAATAACTTTTCTGAAAGAGGTTATTTTAAATGGAATATGCATCTTGGTCATGAATGATTGCACATATCATATGAAATTGCAAATGTCGCATAAAAGGGAAGTATGAATGGAAACAAACATGGCGTTTGATCATTGAGCCTCTTTCTCTATGTGTGGGATACTAAGTCCCCAGTGAATTCTAAAACTATCTTTCTTGTAAAATTGTTGAATAGAACTTACTTGCTTTTGAAGCCTCACTTGTATCAAACCGAAGTAGCCTCTCTAAGGAAATCGTCTGCATTAATCTCTCAGATAAGGAAAGCTATTCCTCTGAATTAAGTTTCTTCCGAACAATGCGTTTCAAAGTGTTGCATTCACTGGTAGGGTGGTGAAGGAACCGGTGGAAATGACAATACCTCGGGTCCATTACTTCTTGATCAGTTGGTGGATGCCATACAGGAGGTAGCTCCACCTCTCTGATTCGTACCCATGCCTTTAGCAACTCCAAAATATTTTCCATTGGGAAGGAAAGTGTAGGTACTTCGAGTCTAGCTTTTCCTGCGTCCGTGGGCGTTGTGGTGTCTCTACATGGCTTCGATGTGGAGCACATTTCGGAGATGAAGTTGGAAGACTTGTGAGTGCCATCATATCTACGGATCGCTTGCCCTGGTGACGGGGTGTAAAAGGTGTCGTAATATCACTGCTGAGTGATCGAATTGAACGCTCCCATCCTCTGTACTCACGTGTTCCTTGATTGATCTCTCCTTCCTCAAGCATTTCTTCACTTAGTTGAAAGGTTGATGTGGATTGAACAGTCCTCCGGGCTTCAACAAGGGTATTGAGATATAAATCTTCTAGCAGGGATCCGTAAGCTGCAGGCTCTCTTTCTTTATCCGGTAGACGTTGTGGTACCTCGGACAAGTCTTTTCCTCTGTGGAGTTGCCTCGAGTCTTCGTTGTCGGCTGGACCATGTTGTTCGTCTCTCCTGAGTCCCCTGTGATTACGCGCTCTTTCTGCATCTCCACTGGTAAAGGTGTGATTCCTGACTAAGGATCCAGCGTTTCTTGCACTGTTTGAGTAGATGCTTGCCGACCCTTCTTGTAACTGTGCTGTTATATCATTCAAAAGGCGGAATGTCTCGCTATGTCTTCTAGCGATACCGGCTTGATTTGCCAAGACATCCTCCAGCATTCTAGATACACTTCCCATGATATCTGAACCACATGTGGTTTCCGGGTGAGGATACATCGCGAGATGAAAACCGAAAAATTGAGAATCCAATTTTTTGTAACCGAGAGATCAACCTCCCATTGTGGTCGCCAATTGTTTATGGGTGAAAACTATTTTTGCCGGTTTTGGTAATTTGGGGTGTGTAGATGAGAAATGAGTTTAAACCTTAAACAAATGCACTACACGGGAGTGCTTGTAGATTCGAGAAATCAATCTGTGCAAATCCGGCCTAAACCAAGAAATGGCCGTTCCAGACTTGTTTCGGTCACAAAGTGAAGGAGACGGGGTTGATCTTAGGGAGGGAAGCGAAGAAGGTGTTGAGATTGTGAAGGTGTTGGCTATGTATGACTTGTATCAGAGAGTTGAACTGGCTTACAGGATGTAAGCTATCAGTTCCGGTGTTTGAATACGATGGTATCAACACTTGCCTCTTGTCTGGACTTGTTCTTGTTGTTTTTGAAAATAGGGAGGAGAACCTATTTATACAAGTCATTTGAGCCTTATTCACGTCTCTCGTGGGAAGTGGAGGAAGTGGAGTGATGGAGTTGTGTGTTAGTGTTACACGACCAGTCTTGCCCACTTCTCTTGTATCTATAACCGTCCATGACTTCCTGACACGTTCTTGTGATGGCGCGTTGCACGCTGCACGCTGTAAACCTCCATACCAATACCCCAGTATGTATCCCCCAGTTTGTGACATGATTGATGTCTCGAGTGTGTGGATCGTGGGACCCACAGAAAGTAGCATGTAATGCTAGATTAAATAACTAAGTTATTTAGGAAGTCGATACTTGTGAAGTATCGTGTGTATTCTATGCTTTGAATCGCATCATGGTGTGGTAAAGTGACGGGTGGTGATCACCATGACGCCTCACCGACCAATTAACTCCCGACTGTGGTTGTATAACCAAGCCGGTGAAGTTGGACGGACGAGATGATCTTTGAGACACTCATCTGCGACCGTTGATGGAATTAGGGTTTTTGAAGAGGTGCGCAAGCATCACTCTTCAGCTTGGTCGAATCCAAGCATGGGAGGTGTTTTGGAAAGGACCGACCGGGCATGCATGTAGACGGCATGCCGGTGTACACGTTTGTAACTCACTGTCCCATGAAGGTGCGATCTAGGCCACTCAATTTGACCGGCAAAGGGGAGCGGTTGAGATCGATTTGCAACAGAAATCTGGTGCCGCAAAAGCCGCGCATCATGCCAATTTTGGGCGCGCGTTCCAAGACGACCAAGCTTGGCCGGTCTTGGCCGATCAGCCCAGCGTGCATACGGTGGGATGGTGTATATACCTGTACTTCATCGTCCCATAGAAACGTGATCTAAGCCACTCAATTTGTCTGGTAAACTTGAGCGGTCGAGATCAGTTTGTGGCTGGGAAGTGTGACCACGCCTGGCTTGGGCGCACGAATCAAGGTGTACATCCAAGTTTGGTCTTGGACGATCGGGTGTGGAGACAGGTGGGCCCACAGTAATCGTGTTGATACTTACCGGGCCTGCTTAGTCTATTCCTGGACCCTTCATTCGTGCGGGAGAAGATGGACGCTCGTGATTAAGTTTTGCCGGCCGTGTGTCATACCTAGTTTGGGGCGCACGAATCTAGACGACCAACCATAGTTGGTCTTGACCGATCAGTCAGGTATGTAGGCGGGCCCACGGTGTTTGTGTTGACATGCTCTGGGCCCTTTGAATCTAAATCTACACCCTCCATCTATGCCTGCGAAGATGGATGGTTGAGACTGTTTTGCGATACATGTAATGTGCCGCAAACCCTAATTTAGGGTTTTTCGTCCATACTGCTTTGGCTTGGACGGTTTGGCAAGCTATGCCACCCTTTTGGAGAGACCGACCATGCGGGGCCCGCGTTGGGTCGGTGGTGAATATTCCAATACCTGCTTGGGTTCATGGATTTAATTTAAGCCATCCAATCATGCTGGTGAAGTTGGATGGTCGTGATCGTTTCTGAGACTGATATGGTCAGTTCAGGTTCAAATATGCTCAATCGGGCTAGTATAACACACCGAGAGTTGTAGCCTGTATGGGTATTTCGTACATGTTTTATTATTAATGCTTGGAGATTCATGTTGCTCTGCTGAGAACAACACTCAGTCGTCATGCCGCACCGGTAATGAGTACAGGAAATACAAGGATGGTCATGCATTAATTAATAATGTTGTAAATTCACAGGGTATATGGGATTGTTGCTGCATGCTCCAACCTGGATGAATTTTGTGTATTTAATTCACAGAATACTGGGATTGTTGCTACATGCTCTATTCTAGGTGAATTAGTAAGGTGAAGAAGTATTCATCACTTACTAATGGCTTTATCTTTTGCAAGATGTTAGCGCATAATTTTGGCCTTTACAAATTTAGCCTTTAAATGAAAATCCACCATCAACAATATGACATCGACATAATCTTGTATATACTGTTATGATTATGTGAATGGGTTATGGTGAAGATTTCATCATAGGAAACAATATTTTACATTAGTTTAAAGGAAGTACATTCATGAACTTGTTTTACGAATCGAAAGGGAAATCGATAGGCTTATTGGTACAGCTATTCATTGCAAATCTTTGGATTACCAATATGTGTGAGATGGTAGAACCGATCGTAACTTTGTTATGTATATTTGTATAAATAATCACAATGCCTGTCTTATGATTTGGTATGACTAGTTTTTATTAATTAGTGTAACCAATCCTAAGTAATCACCATAAGATGGTATGATCGAAATTTGTAATTGGTGTGACCGATCCTAGTAATTAGTGTGACAGATCACATAGTGTATGTAATCGATCCTTGTAATTGGTGTAACTGGTCCTGGTAATTGGTGTATCCGATCCTGTTAACTGACCGATCACAAGCAATACCATCAGTATATGGTAACCGATCCTAGTAATTGATGTGACTAATCCTGGTAACTGATGTAACCGGTCCTGTTAACTTGTGTGACCGATCAAAAGTATTTTCATATTAAGGTATAACCGATCCTAGTGATTGGTAGAACCGATTGAACCCATGTATAGGTGAACCAATTCTAAACTTGTTTGGAAGTGTTGTATAACCGATTCCAAGAATGTAAATCCGTGTAATTATGAATAAGGATTTACAGTGAAAAGATGTCAACATACTTTGAACACGTCCAATAACTCTTATCAATTATTGTTCAAAGATATTCCTTAGTACTCAAGGAGATCTTGTGCCGAAATAAATTGAGAATCTTTTAAATAAGGTTTTTGGTTTTATATGCTTTAATTACCAGCAATTAAATGCATATCTCTAGAGAATAAAAATTAGTAATGTGCATTACTAATTGGAGATTTTATATTGAGAGAATTCGGAAATTTTGGACAAGCATTTATTGGAATTAGGAAAACCGAATTTTGATATTCATTGCATATCTTGAGAATATTTTCGGTTTTGGAAATTCCTTGGTGTCCAAACATCCTTGGTCTATAAATACCTAAGTTTGCATTTCTAGCAAACCATCCTAAGAGCCTGGAAAACTTCATCTTTTTGTTGTTTCTGGTGGAGCCGTCTAACGGAGAGGAAAGTACCCTAATTAGGCGAAATCTCTTACGACCGATCGTTTAAAGACTTCTGTGGGATCAAGAAGCTCTACGAGTACCGTTGGTGGGAAACTAGATAATTGCAGTGTTATTAGTTTTTAGTTGATTTGATTGACTAACGGTTGTTAAAACTTTGATTGCACCTAGTTTGTTTATTCTTGAGAATCTTCTCTTCTGATATAAGATTTACTCAAAATAGATTGAAGTATCGACGAGATCTTTAGAACTTTTTGTAGATCTAAAGACATCTTGTGATAATCCATTATTAACAGACTTCGTTCTCTGTATGATTGATCACAAGAGATTCAAGTGGTGTTGTGCAGGTGTTTATTGAAGATTAAATAAGATTTTTTATTTGGTTCTCTTATCTTTGGGTGTGCACAAACCTTGATCGACTGGGATCCAACTAGAATCGGATTTATTCGATTGATTAGTTGCGAGAGATCGACATCACTTTATAGTTTCTTGTTGGAATCTATATCGATTGATTTCGAACCTAAACTTGACTACTTTTGTAGTTATTGGATAGATTGATCTAACCAGGCAAAGGTGTTTATTGGATTAAACGGAAAAGCCTTTGCATATGGCTTGAGATATCTTTATCTTGAAAGAATCGAAAAAGTTGTTACCAAACAGATTTGTTGTTCCGTTACTGTTTGGAATATGATCCAAAGGAATTGTTCTACTGCATGCACTCATCGAAGTCGGAAGATCGGGGACTGAGGGAACTAAGTGAACTATGGGTAGTTGCTTAGTCTCATCTATACAAAGTTGGTTTAGATTTTGTATAGCGGCTTAATTCTGAGAGTATTCAATTTTGGACTAGGTCCCGGGGTTTTTCTGCATTTGCAGTTTTCCTTGTTAACAAAATCTTGTTGTGTCTTTTACTTTTCTATTTCCGCAATTATAATTGCTTTATTATAATTAAAAGTAAAATACATAAACGTTAACTCAGATATAATTGATAGTGATCCTATAGAGTCTGGTTAAGTCCGAACCTATTACAAGCATCACACTTTGGTAGTTGTATTGTCTCAATCTCGTATCCATAGACAATCACACAAAGTGTGAATACCGATTTGTTGTATTGTCTCGACTTTGTCCATAGACGATCACTTTTGGTAAGAGGACTTATAGGTGGATATTTAAAAGATTGTGTTGTATTTGGGTACCCTCGTCTTTTCACAATGAATAGTTGTACCAATAAGCCTAGAGATTTCCATTTTGATTCAGTAAACAAGTTCACGAATGTTCTTCCTTTAAAAAAATGTAAAACATTGTTTCCTAGGATGAAATCTTCACCATAACCCATTCACATAATCATAACAGTTTATACAAGATTATGTCGATGTCATATCTACGAAGTTTAAAAGATAAGCGTTATACTTCGTAGTCTAATTCCCTAATACTATGATCATACAAACATGACCATGTCACATCACTATAGTATCATACAATATGTACAGTATATACAACTTCATAGTTATATTTTCAATTAATATAGCACGACTTGAAAGATACGTTAGGAATGAAATAGTTCAAGTCAACATTACTAACCTCAAGAGGAAAGATTCCTAGACTTTCTAGTCTAACCTAAACGAAGTTGACTCTAGTATATAATCAAGCGACTTTAGATGAGTTTTGAGTCACTAAAATATGACAACCAAACTTGACATACCAATGCTTGGTGAGTTCAACTGAGCTATGCTCTAACAGAAGGGGATATGAGTTGAATCGGATGATGGAATGTTTCGATGCATAGAGTTATCATGTCAGACTCTAAGGAGTCAAGATGATTTTCAATCTTGTGAAGACACTAATCGCTGACAAATTCCCCGCATACTATATCATTCACCATATAGAGAATGTGATAACACTTTCCTTCAAACATGTAAGTGAGTTTGTTTGTGAGAATCATATATAATTGTCAATCTTCTCCTTAGGTCTTCATTCGTTATCATCTTTCAAAGCATGCTTGTGAAAACCTCAAGATGAATCAAAATATTTATCTTATTCGAAAATATTTCAAAAACTTGCAGGATAACCCAAGGCTTTATTTCCGATCTTGAAAATTTATCAATTTTTAAGATAACATATTTTCAGAAACAAGCCATTTTTACTAATGTGATACCGATCCACACATGGGCTTTTAGGAATCGAATTAGTTCATAACACCGGAAACCGAACCACAAGGTATAAGATATGTTTGAGAAATTTTTACACATTCGATATCTTAGCTTAATAATGTTAAAAAATTCCTTTTAGCCTATCACTGGTTTCAAAGAAACCATTGTGCGGAGAGTGCATGTGACTACTTTCCATAGAGAATATAAAAGAACACTTTCTTTTCTTAATCTCACAAGATTGGAGAATTTTCTTAGCTCGAGTTTTACTGTGATAATATTTTATTATAATAATGTATTTTAATACAGTAAGAATTCTTACTTTATTAGTGACTTCTCGAGACATTAGAGAATGGGGATTTTGAATCTCTGTTTGAAGATTCTCATCTGGTTGCTTCTAAAATCTAATCCGACAGGATTGTTTGTGAATATTGACGATACAGGACCTAAAGAATGATTCACAAAACTTAAGATTTTCAGATGACAATTTCTCTTAGTGTGATCGCTGTCGTAGGCGTCAAAAATAAATTACACTTTCTTACTACTCAAAATATAAATATAGCAAGGGCAAGAAAGGATCGTTCCCACAGAGAGGTCTTGGGTTGTCAATATGTTTCGGTCTCCTATAAATAACACCGGGGGTTTTGTGATTTTTATATAATAAACTAAATAAAAGCAAACAATAAAGGTAAACAAATCAAATCAAGGATGAGAAAGTATTGGTCATGGATTTCGTCTTCAATCACAAACATGTTTTCTACACAATAACTAGAATTGATATTTTAATCTCAACTTTTATCAAAGGCCCTAGAATACCTTGATCGCAAGAATATCCCGCTAATCTCCTTTTTGTCATCAACAAACACATTAAAAGATGCGAATATGAATTCTATCTAAAAGAACAACCTAACGTATAAAAACACTAATCAAGTTTAATTCCCTAGATGCATTAGGTTATATGAAATCAAGCCAATCAAAGCAATCGAACGTGTAAAAGCACTAATCCGATTTAACAAAGGTTATGGTTCACTTATGATCATAAGAATATATCACTACAAACTATAATCATATTTATGCTACTTTAAATCAGGAATTATCACTTTTGCGTATAATAACCCTAATCTAGCAAAAGACATGCATGTGAGTTCTACCAATTTGCAACTTGACAAAACAAACATTCAATCATATGACAATATTAATGGTGAATCATAAACGATAATATGAGAGAAAACTAATTTATTGAACAAAAACTCATGTTTGGAAATCCAACTAATCCATAACCAAAAGAAAACTCTAGCTCATATTCATGGAGTTCATAACAAGAAGAAAGAGAAAAGCATTCATGGTTCTAAACCCTATAACAAGAGTAGAGGCAAAAGAATAAGATATATGATATCATAGTTCTAAAAGTCTTTCCTTTAAATAGCTCTCTTGTTTCCAAAATTAGGTCTAATCTTCAAAAGTCCACTAGATAGAAGTCCTCCAAGCCCATGTGTGAGAAAACCCATGTAGAATTCTGCCCAAAAACTGTCGCCGGGAAACTAGTATCATAGGCCGGAATTTGGCCGGAATATACCCTGACGGTCACTGGAATATGCTATTTCGTCGCCTGAGTCAAACTAACGGTCTTCTCAAGTCTCTGTTATCTTTGAAAGTCTTCTTAACGGTGCAGTTACCTGGTCAACTCACCTGGATCACTGAGTTAACTCGCCGGACTCCGAATCCGGACAAGCTCGATCAAGTTTACAACATTCTCCGTGATTCCAGGCCATTTACACTTCATTCCTGCAATTCCTAGCATACATCTAACAATGCTCAATCATTCAGCTGCAACTTTCAGCTCAATTCTTCACCAATTCCATGCCTTAACTCATTCAATTGCATCACTTCCTTGTAACTCCACCAGTCATTTGACTCTGTCAATTCTTGCCAGCCCCTATAACTCCACATACACAACACCAACACCTGTAATAGCTGCAATCTTCAGTCCTCTCAGCATCATCCTGCAGCTGTAACACAGCCAAGCTGCCAGCCTCTGAAGTTCAGTTCACTTCCACTTCTTTATCACCATCACAATCAACAGTTCCAACTCCCAGCTGCGCTAACTCCAATCCCAGACAACCTGCAATGCCTCAACTATTCCATTCAGCCTTGCCTGCAAGTGTACAATTCCACCAGCAAAACCTCCACTGCACTTGCAACATCAGCTCGTAATTCACTCCACCTGAACCTCAACCGAATCACAGCCACCTCAACCTGCAGTTTGAACCCATCCTAGCCAATTGCACCACCAAGCACAACATACTCAGGCCACCTAATTCATTCTTTGTTATATCAGCATCATTACAGCTGCCATTGCCACCGCAAACTACCAGGTTCAGGCCAATAACTCTGCAAACCTTAACTTCAGTCGTCGTACCGAAACCAGTCTCTGCATCTCAGCATCTTGTCTCTACTCCATCTTAAGTCGCAACCATCACACAACCAGCGCAGCTCGAACCCCATCACCTGCGTGCTTAGTACCAACAAAGCCATTCTTCCTTGTAACTTGAATTTCAACTGCACACACATCCGAAATTACCAGCACAGCGAGTTCCAATGTCACTGCCAAATTCTCCAGATTCGAGTGCCCAACATCACATGAGCTCAACCAATTCTTCATCTCATCACACACAGGCCACAACCTCAAGTTATCGCCTCAGTGCAACTTCATGTAATATCAACTCCAATACTACCAGTTGCATAAGGCTGCAAGTCTAAAACTCCAGTCTCTCGAACCAACAACACCAAATCCAGCCTCGGTAGCAGCACCAGACTCTCATCTTCCCTGTACTAGCCAGTGTGACCCATATCATCATATCCATCACTTTATGTAGCTAAGACCACCTGCGACATCACCTGCAAATCTGAACCAACAGTACCACCTCCAATTCTAACATGCACCTGAAACCTAAGCATACATCTATTGCAGAAAATCATCACCATTAAAATCCAGTAAATCCTTGGCAGCAAACACAACACCACCACTAACCAATCGATATCAACTCATCTGTGTTCTTCTCACTCTCAAATTCAACATCAATTCATCACAACCCCATAAATATCAACATCCACAAATTGTCTGCAATTTGAGACCCTAGTTTCTCTATCATCTCTCTACTTCAAATTCGAGTTCTTGACAGCAAAATATCAAACCCTTCTTCTGATTCCCTTTGTAAACTCGAACTCTCCTTCAAGAACTGCATCTCCATCCAATTCATCTCACTGTTACCAGACCCAAAACCCTAACTCAAAATTGCAGCTATTACTTCTTTCTCATCTCAATTCAGCCTCACTTCTCAATCTCAGGAAGTATCTCTCGATTCCTATCTGAATCTGCAATTTCTCGAACTCAAATAAAACCTCAAACTATCATCATCTCTCAAATCACAACAATAGCTACCCAAACTCGAATCGAGTTTAACTCATCGTTCTCTGACTTCATTTGACAAGAAACAACACAAATCTTCCATATTTCACAAATTCAAACATCTCCGCTCCTAATTCTTTTGTCGATTTCTCTCAATCTCCATTACAGGTTTGGAGATTCATCTGCAGATGAAGAGAGGAATGTAAATGTGTTGTCTGAAAATAGATGAGTTCGACCTAACTCGGTCTATTAGTGTGAGACGGCTATTAACACCCATGGGTGCTTTTAGCAAATTTCACCAGACTTCAACGGGTTGTCCCTTATCTATGACTGGGCTCCGAATATCGCTCGCCTGTGAAATGACCAAATTCCGCTCCTTGCTCAAAGTGATTGATTTCTCTTTCTTTTGCTCATAATGACTCCATTGCACCTGATAAACTCAAATGTAAACATAAGATACATAATTTACAAGAAAACTCGCAAAGAAAGCATAAATACTAGATATAAAATTAGGTGTTTTACGACACCTATCAGATTCCCCCACACTTAGACTTTGCTAGTCCTCGAGCAAATCAAACAAAACAATTCTAAAGCATACATACAACTCCGTGTCATCGAGGCTACGGTCACTTTTAGCATAAATAACAAGCCTTTAAACCACTAGGTGTCCCTAGTGGACGAGTTATAGTCTCGTGAGGGTTTACTAGAGATATACCCACAAAACCTACTTTTCCAACTTAATAGTTCTCCGTAATAATAGCATCCAACGCGCTAAGAAGACATAGAGATTCTGCACACTAGTCATAAGAAGTTAGACACATAAATGAACACAATCTCATCCTTAAAAGTTGAGAGAGAAATAACCATCCCTTATCGAAAGAAATTCGGGTTCGGAGTGATCAAAAGTCTCGACTCTGCCTCACAAGAAAGGGTTTTATGAAGTTGCTCTCAATAATAAATAGCTTTTTTATGGGTCGCACATGTGTCCAGGTAGGAATGAAGAGAGAATCCTGCGACACGTTGAATGGTAGGAAGGCAAAACCCTCCGAATTGTTTTGAAAACCCACATCTTTTATCATTTTTGAAAACCCATTTTTCTGACGATCTCTACGAAAGGAAATCAACCAATTAACGAAGGTGGGAATATGCTTACTTACCTCGTTATCCGTTCGACGTGCAGCTAGCACCACTCTCACCACATCCATAGAAACGTCTCCGGTCTTCAATCGGTGTCTTCATCTTCGTCTTCGGTCTTCAACTCTTGATGATAACTCTTGAACTTCGTAGAATCTCGACAATGTAACTCTTTTCCTATAAATCCTTATTGCTTGAAACTTCATTGTAGACATTCCTTCTTCCATTGGCTTTATTGAAAGAATACAAAACTAAAAACGAACCAAAATATGATACAACAAATTTTTCTTGTCTCTTTTTTTTTCTTTTTTTTTTCTATATTTTTTTATGAGACAAGAAAAATAAAAAAAATACAAAATGAAAACAAAACAAAATAAAATAATAAAACTAATAATGCACCTAACAAAATTTTCTCATGTCTTTTTTTTTTTCATTTTTTTTTTTCATTTTTTTTTTTTTAATTTTTTTTTTTTAACAATAAAATTGTTTTTACAAAGGAGAAGTTGGTAGCCTAGCCACAAGCTGGGCACCAATACCTTTCTGAATAACCAAACCTAATCTATGAAAAAGAAAACTACCATGGCCACTGCTGGCATCAAGGTTATCCAGGCAATTCCTAAGCCTCTTTAAAAGCATTACAAAATCCTCACCAAGTTCACCTAAGGAAGTGAAAGCCAAAACACCCAAACCATAACCATGAGAAGTGCAAATGTCTAAATATTTGGTGCGTTTACGTGAAACTGCATTGGAAATGGCTTGGCCTGGTATGAAAGCATTCCCTGCCGCAGTAGTAAATGGTGAAACACCAGTAACATCAAACTGAAAACTGATTTTTTTTTTTTTCATAAGACAAGAGAAATAAACACAAACTGAAAATTAAAATAAAATAAGTACAAATGGCCATGGAGTAAGTATTTTACCGCATGACTCTTCACAACGTGTATGTCTTGATATCATAAACTTCTCGAACTCTCATCTTTATAATCTTCGCTCTTGTACATAAAGTCTTCAACTTGTAAAAATTCTGCTCCTTGTATTGTTGCTTAACTTGAATCTGAAATCTGCTCATTTCTGTACTGTTGCTTATAAACCTTGAACGTCTTCAACTTTCCTTCAAATTTGTGATGCTCCTCTTGTTGATGATGATGGTGTTTCTATGGACCTGTTGGTGTAGAGAGAGATAAAGTGGATGGTGCTAACTGCGAACAAGATTACAAGTGGTATGTAAGTTAGCAATTTGATGTCACCATCATGATTGATAAAAATATCACTCAATAGATCAAAGTAGTGCTTCTATGGTGGGAGGTTGGGCAGCTCACCATTCTGCCCGGAATTTACGTACGGTGACACACACTCTAAAAGCACATATTTAGACAGGTACAAAGGATTGAAGGTCGGTGCCTCACATTATGTAACATGGGTAGTCTCCACTATAGGGGACCACTACTCTAATACCGAATTCAGTCTGCACCTTGTTTGCCACTGGCATGGTTAAATCCAACTTTAACTCTCATACGAAACCCGATCATGTTCTCTGTCATCTCTAAGTTCAGTCACTCTTATGAGATTCTCGATGTAATCTTAGTGACATGTATACTATGTGACTCTAAACTAACTACAAGTTGGAGTTTTCTTATTCACTAGTTTACACAAAAGTTGAAAATTTCAATAAGTTACAACAAATTTTAAAAAGTTACAACGTAAATGCTTAACCACTCCCCCACACTTAAACTTTACATTGTCCTCAATGTAAATTGAATCATCCAAAGAAAGTCAAGGTGGGAAATTTTATAACAATATGCGACAAGAAAAAGTAAAAACAAGAAAATAAAAATTAAAAGATAAGAGATACAAAACCTATGGGTTGCCTCCCATTTAGCGCTTGGTTTAAAGTCGTCAGCCCGACTATATCCTTGCAAGATTCATTCCCCATATACTAACAATCGGAAAAGTTGGGGATCCTTCCATAGAACCTGTTTTTCAAACACTAGCTTCACACAAATATTAGTAATATAAAACAGAAATGAATCTATTAACCAATAAAAGTCTCCCCCACACTTATTCTTGTCCATACTTGGAAGTGTATAAAGAATATAAAAGTCAGGGACTACCACGATTTGTTGTTCCAAAACATGCATAGTATGAGAATCAAGTATCTCTAATGGAGGATATCGCGAAACAAAGTCATTCAACAATATTTTTGAAGCACATACATTCAAACCAATAAGAGGTAAAGGAGAAGAAACAATAGGCAACGGGTTAGACAAACCTTGCACAATCTCTTGTATTACGGAATCCTCTTCATCCTTAAAAAACCCAAGTGAATTATTCACCTCTTGTATATCATGGTCCTCTATCAAACCTTGCAACCATTCTTCGTCCGTTTCTGCCGTAACCAAAGTTTCGACATTAACATCATCATTACAATCATATGCAAGCTCAATTGGGTCTTCCACAATAGTGGTCATAACGGTCTCATTCTCAACACACTCCTTTTTGTTGTAAGGCACATACTCTTTTGCGGATTCAAATTTTATTATAAGAAACTTTTTTAGAACACTCGAAAATGCATCATCCTCAAGCTCCACCCTTTGAATAGGCTCTTGATCTTTATTAAGATCAATGCTTGAGTAATCTACACAAGTGTCGACATATTCCTCTTCGTCTTTACCTTGATCGCAAAAAGACTCCATTGTACACCCTTCGGAGATGTCACCATGAGTTGGTTTAAGCAATGTATCATAATCACCGTCACTATCATAGTCAACATAAGATTGGTCCTCGCTGAATTTAGTGTTGCTAATCTCCAACTCATCCTTTTGAATAGGTGAATGATCATTATTACGATCAAGAGTTGAGTTAACTACACAAATATCAACGAAAGTCCCCAAAGGTTCGCCTTTTTCAACATTAGCATCAATCAAATATTCATCACAAACCATATGCACATTAGAATTATCCATATCTTCCTTGCATTGATCAATGCCTCTTCGCAAGCTAGGAATACCTTCACGAAGTTCTTGGAGTTGCTCGTCTGTAGTCTCTTTAGCTTTTTTAAATTCTTCTTGTAAAAAGTTGGAAACTTTGTCTAGAAAGTTGGAAACTTTGTCTAGAAAGTTAGAGACTTTTTGTTCACGAGCATAAGAGTCCTCCCATCCTTGTGGTTGTTCACACACATACCCGCCATAAGGTTGTTGAGGAAAACCATAAGGTTCCATGGAATATTGGTCATAACCAATGAATTGGTTTTGATCATACCCCTGGAATTGGTAGTTGTCATATTGTTGAGGTTGTTGAAAACCGCATCCGTTGTTCCAATATACTCCGTCCATAGAAATTGGTACCTGAAACAAGAGTTCTCAAAACTATGTCAAAAACCAGAAAATAAGAAAAATAAAACAAAAGCTAAAAACAAAAATAAGAAACCAAAAAACAAGTGACAACCGCTGCCTCCCCGGCAACGGCGCCAAAATTTGATCGCTGTCGTAGGCGTCAAAAATAAATTACACTTTCTTACTACTCAAAATATAAATATAGCAAGGGCAAGAAAGGATCGTTCCCACAGAGAGGTCTTGGGTATGTTTCGGTCTCCTATAAATAACACCGGGGGTTTTGTGATTTTTATATAATAAACTAAATAAAAGCAAACAATAAAGGTAAACAAATCAAATCAAGGATGAGAAAGTATTGGTCATGGATTTCGTCTTCAATCACAAACATGTTTTCTACACAATAACTAGAATTGATATTTTAATCTCAACTTTTATCAAAGATCCTAGAATACCTTGATCGCAAGAATATCCCGCTAATCTCCTTTTTGTCATCAACAAACACATTAAAAGATGCGAATATGAATTCTATCTAAAAGAACAACCTAACGTGTAAAAGCACTAATCAAGTTTAATTCCCTAGATGCATTAGGTTATATGAAATCAAGCCAATCAAAGCAATCGAACGTGTAAAAGCACTAATCCGATTTAACAAAGGTTATGGTTCACTTATGATCATAAGAATATATCACTACAAACTATAATCATATTTATGCTACTTCAAATCAGGAATTATCACTTTTGCGTATAATAACCCTAATCTAGCAAAAGACATGCATGTGAGTTCTACCAATTTGCAACTTGACAAAACAAACATTCAATCATATGACAATATTAATGGTGAATCATAAACGATAATATGAGAGAAAACTAATTTATTGAACAAAAACTCATGTTTGGAAATCCAACTAATCCATAACCAAAAGAAAACTCTAGCTCATATTCATGGAGTTCATAACAAAAAGAAAGAGAAAAGCATTCATGGTTCTAAACCCTAGAACAAGAGTAGAGGCAAAAGAATAAGATATATGATATCATAGTTCTAAAAGTCTTTCCTTTAAATAGCTCTCTTGTTTCCAAAATTAGGTCTAATCTTCAAAAGTCCACTAGATAGAAGTCCTCCAAGCCCATGTGTGAGAAAACCCATGTAGAATTCTGCCCAAAAACTGTCGCCGGGAAACTGGTATCATAGGCCGGAATTTGGCCGGAATATACCCTGACGGTCACTGGAATATGCTATTTCGTCTCCTGAGTCAAACTAACGGTCTTCTCAAGTCTCTGTTATCTTTGAAAGTCTTCTTAACGGTGCAGTTACCTGGTCAACTCACCTGGATCACTGAGTTAACTCGCCGGACTCCGATTCCAGACGAGCTCTGACTGTTTTCTGAACATTCTCCGGCCGATTCCAGGCCATTTACACTTCATTCCTGCAATTCCTAGCATACATCTAACAATGCTCAATCATTCAGCTGCAACTTTCAGCTCAATTCTTCACCAATTCCATGCCTTAACTCATTCAATTGCATCACTTCCTTGTAACTCCACCAGTCATTTGACTCTGTCAATTCTTGCCATCCCCTATAACTCCACATACACAACACCAACACCTGTAACAGCTGCAATCTTCAGACCTCTCAGCATCATCCTGCAGCTGTAACACAGCCAAGCTGCCAGCCTCTGAAGTTCATTTCACTTCCACTTCTTTATCACCGTCATAATCAACAGTTCCAACTCCCAGCTGTGCTAACTCCAATCCCAGACAACCTGCAATACCTCAACTATTCCATTCAACCTTGCCTGCAAGTGTACAATTCCACCAGCAAAACCTCCACTGCACCTGCAACATCAGCTCGCAATTCACTCCACCTGAACCTCAACCGAATCATAGCCACCTCAACCTGCAGTTTGAACCCATCCTAGCCAATTGCACCACCAAGCACAACATACTCAGGCCACCTAATTCATTCTTTGTTACATCAGCATCATTACAGCTGCCACTGCCACCGCAAAACTACCGTGTTCGTGGCCAATAACTCGCAAACCTTAACTTCAGTCGCCGTACCGAAACCAGTCTTTGCATCTCAGCATCTTGTCTCTACTCCATCTTAAGTCGCAACCATCACACAACCAGCGCAGCTCGAACCCCATCACCTGCGTGCTTAGTACCAACAAAGCCATTCTTCCTTGTAACTTGAATTTCAACTGCACACACATCCGAAATTACCAGCACAGCGAGTTCCAATGTCACTGCCAAATTCTCCAGATTCGAGTGCCCAACATCACATGAGCTCAACCAATTCTTCATCTCATCACACACAGGCCACAACCTCAAGTTATCGCCTCAGTGCAACTTCATGTAGTATCAACTCCAATACTACCAGTTGCATAAGGTTGCAAGTCTAAAACTCCAGTCTCTCGAACCAACAACACCAAATCCAGCTTCGGTAGCAGCACCAGACTCTCATCTTCCCTGTACTAGCCAGTGTGACCCATAGCATCATATCCATCACTTTATGTAGCTAAGACCACCTGCGACATCACCTGCAAATCTGAACCAACAGTACCACCTCCAATTCTAACCTGCACCTGAAACCTAAGCATACATCTATTGCAGAAAATCATCACCATTAAAATCTAGTAAATCCCTGGCAGCAAACACAACACCACCACTAACCAATCGATATCAACTCATCTGTGTTCTTCTCACTCTCAAATTCAACATCAATTCATCACAACCCCATAAATATCAACATCCACAACTTGTCTGCAATTTGAGACCCTAGTTTCCCTATCATCTCTCTACTTCAAATTCGAGTTCTTGACAGCAAAATATCAAACCCTTCTTCTGATTCTCTTTGTAAACTCGAACTCTCCTTCAAGAACTGCATCTCCATCCAATTCATCTCACTGTTACCAGACCCAAAACCCTAACTCAAAATTGCAGCTATTACTTCTTTCTCATCTCAATTCAGCCTCACTTCTCAATCTCAGGAAGTATCTCTCGATTCCTCTCTGAATCTGCAATTTCTCGAACTCAAATAAAACCTCAAACTATCATCATCTCTCAAATCACAACAACAGCTACCCAAACTCGAATCGAGTTTAACTCATCGTTCTCTGACTTCATTTGACCAGAAACAACACAAATCTTCCATATTTCACAAATTCAAACATCTCCGCTCCTAATTCTTTTGTCGATTTCTCTCAATCTCCATTACAGGTTTGGAGATTCATCTGCAGCTGAAGAGAGGAATGTAAATGTGTTGTCTGAAAATAGATGAGTTCGACCTAACTCGGTCTATTAGTGTGAGACGGCTATTAACACCCATGGGTGCTTTTAGCAAATTTCACCAGACTTCAACGGGTTGTCCCTTATCTATGACTGGGCTCCGAATATCGCTCGCCTGTGAAATGACCAAATTCCGCTCCTTGCTCAAAGTGATTGATTTCTCTTTCTTTTGCTCATAATGACTCCATTGCACCTGATAAACTCAAAAGTAAACATAAGATACATAATTTACAAGAAAACTCGCAAAGAAAGCATACATACTAGATATAAAATTAGGTGTTTTACGACACCTATTAGTGATATAATTTTCACAATGAGAATCAGAAGCAACTGATGAGATTATGTGTAACCCTTCTAAATCAACAAAATGGCATTTTATTGAATTGAATTGTTTTCCTCCTTTGAACAAACCAGTACAAGAGGAAATTAGAGGGTTGTCTCTTAGATCTAAGAGAACATTTCTTGGAGATCCGTAAGTTTCTGACCAACTTCTAAACGGTTCCAGAAATGAGAGTTTCACAGTCTGCATTCGTGTCTTGCACCACGGAACTTTGAAGATATCAAATCCTGCTATTACGTTAACTGAATCAGACATTAGATTCAATTCTTATAGGTTGGATCGCACCAAACACAGATTGTTAGATCTTTTCGTGTTTGCCCGCTCTGATAACAATTGAAAAGACGAGGGTACCCAAATACACCACAATCTTTTTGTTTCAATCTATAAGTACTATACCGAATGTGATCGTCTATTGACAGAGTCGAGACAATACGACAATTCGGTTCACACTTCGTGTGATCATCTATGGATACGAGATCGAGACAATACGACAACAAGATAACTTGTGTGATTGACTATGGATAAAGATCGAGACAATACAACAACGAAGTATGTTACTTGATAATAGGTTCGGTAATAACCAAACTCTATAGGATCACTATCAAGTAATGCGGAGTTAACGTATATGTGTATTTTACTTTATTATAGTAAACAATTATAATGCGGAAATCAAAGTAAGAAATACAACAAGATTTTGTTAACGAGGAAACCGCAAATGCAGAAAAACCCCGGGACCTAGTCCAATTTTGAATACTCTTAGAATTAAGCCACTATACAAAATATAATACCAACTTCGTAAAGTTTAGACCAAGCAGACTACCCCTAGCTACTTAGTTTCCCCAGTATCCCTGCGCCTTCGACTTCTAAAGTCACGCACGTGAATAACAAGTCCTTTGAATCGTATTCCAAACAACAAAGGAATAATATGTTTGGTAACCACTCTAATCAATATTACTACAAGATTTAGATGAGTTGTTGAAAAGTCTCTTATGTTTAATCTTATAAAATCCTTTGTCTGGTTAGATCAATCTAACTTTAACTAACGAAATAGTCAAGTATAGATTCACACTCAATCAAAATAAATCTCAAAGAGAAATATAGAGAATGCCGATCTCACTCAACTAATCAATCGAATAAATCTGATTCTAGTTGGATCCCAGCCGATCAAGGTTTGTGCACACAATTCACAAGATACGAAAACTAATAAGAAATCTTCTTCGTCTTCAAATATTATTTAATCTTCAATAACCTGCACAACACCACTTGAATATCTTGTGATCGATTGACAATAGATTATCACAAGATGTTTGTTAACAATAGATTATCACAAGATGTCTTTATATCTAACAACAGTTTTAAAGATCCCGTCGATACTCTGATCTAGTTTGAGTGAATCTTATATCAGAAGAGAAGATTCTCAAGAATAAATAAACTAGGTGCAATCAAAGTTTCAACAACCGTTAGTCAATCAAATGAATCGTAAACTAATAACACTACAATTATATAGTTTCCCATCAATGGTACTCGTAGAGCATCTTGATCCCACAAAATTCTTTAAACGAGAGGTCGTAAGATATGTCACCTAATTAGGATACTTTTCTCTCCGAATAGACAGCTCCAACAGAAACAACAAGAAATGAAGTTTGTCTGGCTCTTAGGATATTTTACTATAAATTAAACCTTAGGTATTTATAGACCAAGGATGTTAGGACACCAAAGAATTTCCAAAACCGAAAGTATTCTCAAGATATGCAATGAATGGCAAATTCGGTTTTTCTATTTCCAATAAATGCTTGTCCAATATTTCCGAAATCTCTCAATAGAAGATCTCCAATTAGTAAATGCACATTACTAATTTTTATTATCTAGAGATATGCATTAATTGTTGGTAATTAAAGCATATAAAACCAAAAACCTTAATTAAAATATTCTTAATTTATTTCCGCACAAGATCACCTTTAGTATCAAGGAATATCTTTGAACAATAAATGATAAGAGTTACTGCTCGTGTTTAAAGTATGTTGACATATTTTCACTGCAAATCCTTATTTCAGATTTACATGGATTTGTATTCTTGGAATCGGTTATACCACACTTCCAAACAAGTTTAGAATTGGTTCGCATGTTTTCCAAGAATACTATGTGATTGATCAAATACCAAATCACACATATGGGTTCAATAGGTTCAACCAATCACTAGGATCGGTTATACCTAAATATGGAAACACTTGTGATCGGTCTTACCAGTCACTAGTATCGGTTATACCAGTTATAAGGATCTGTTCCATCTCACATGGTATTACTTGTGATCGGTCACACCAGTTACCAGGACCGGTTACACCAATTACAAGGATCCGTCACACCAATTACTAGGATCGGTCACACCAATTACAAGGATCGATCATACCATCACATGGTGATTACTTAGGATCGGTTACACCAACAAACAAAACGGGTCATACCAAATCATAAGTCATGCATTGTGATTGGTTATACCAAGATAAATAACCTAAGTTAAGATCGGTTACACCATCTCACACATATTGGTCATCCAAAGATTTGCAATGAATAGCCGGACCAATAAGCCTAATGATTTCCCGTTCGATTTACGAAACAAGTTCATGAATGTACTTCCTATAAACAAATGTAAAACATTGTTTCCTAGGATGAAATCTTCACCATAACCCATTCATATAATCATAATAATATATACAAGATTATGTCGATGTCATATCTACGAAGTTCAAAAGATAAGCGTTATAATTCATAGTTTAATTCCTTAATACTATGATCATACTATTATGATCATGTTACATCATTAGAGTATTATACAATATGTATAGTATATACAGCTTCGCATTTATGTTTTTAATATAGCACGACTTGAAATATACGTTAGGAATGAAGCAGTTCAAGTCAATATTACTAACCTCAAGTGGAAGGATGATGTCATCGTTGTAGTTCGCTACTTCTTCACATTCTTCAGGTCTTCGGATTAATACTTGTATGTCTTAACATTCATAGACTTTCTAGTCTAACCTAAACGAAGTTGACTCTAGCATTTAATCAAGCGACTCTATATGAGTTTTGATACCAAAGTATGACAACCAAACTTGACATACCAACGCTTGGTGAGTTCAACCGAGCTATGCTCTAACAAAATTCTCAACATCTTCTTTATCTTCCTAATCTTTTTGTGTTATTAGTTTTGCGGATATGGTGTTCACTATATAAGAAGATACATCCATAATTTGAAATTGGCTAAATGTTTTTCATGAACAAAATGTTAGAGAAGTTTGAAATTCTTCTACACAGTTATGAGATGAGGTTTTCAACAATTAGTAGCTACCTACGGTAACCCCAACCAAAGAACTAGGAGTTTTATACGACAAAGGGTTTTATCAATAAAACGATGAGTGAAACTATATGTTAGTATGATCGTTCCACTATGGTGAAACCTCCGTTCCAGTCAGATATACGAAGATGTTGTAAGTAATTTTCAGGTAAGTACATGTCTTTAAATATATGAAGTAATAAGTTTTATAATCCACGTTTTATACAGGAAAACATTGCGAAACATCACTATTATGAGGCAACAAGACAAGAATTCTGGTTTTATGAATGTTACTTACTTTTGAAGAACAGCCTTCACGAATACAATCCGATAGGAATAACACTCTTCCACACATGAGGGAGACGAAGATTAATGCAGCTGCACCAACATAATTGATTTTGTGGGTATATCTATCTGTAAACCCTCACGAGACAACACTCGTCCGTTAGGGGTCAATTAACGGTTTAAAGGCTTGTTGCACATGCTAAGTGCAACCCTGGTGCATGCGAAAGTGAGTTACATTTGATTTCATGATACGATTTCAGTTTGTGTAACACGTAACGTCAGATTTTGAAATTAATAAAATCACGTAAATTTATTTTTTCGTTGGAAATGATTTGACCATTTGGCTTTGTGTTTCGAAAAAATGACATCCATAGATAAACTTTGTGGACGTTCTGCTAAAAAAATAACTATCATAAAGTTGTTGGACGTTATCAGCAAATAATAATTATTCAAAAATATCGCATATGCGTAGAGTTCAAAAAATGTAGTCGTTGCTCAACCTCCTATATATACCCCCCCCCAATCCAAATTTATGACATTCATAGATCTTCACATATAGCATACATAACCCAATAGTAATCACTTTACTAAAGCTTTTCTAAAAGATGCCTCCACCTTACATTAATCCTGCTGAGTATTCCTTGGAAAAAAAGATTTATATATGTGTCGAAGCTTGGTACTATACTACCCGAAGAAGGGTAAAGAATGAAGAATGAATGGTGTTACCAATCAACGTCATTAGAGTACCATACAAGAAAACTTCATCATTGAAATTGGTAACCCAAACAACCGTAATGCAGCTGACTTGTTATGTCGACATGTTTCCATAGCCAATGCAGTTCACGAATTCAATCATTTGGTATGGAATGTCAACCGTTATCGACTCAGAGGTGAAACTAATGATGAAGTTATAGCGAGAGCTCTAGAGGAATAGCTTAGATGGAAAGGTTCAAATTTTTGGTATGAAGCTCATTTCAATATCCTTAAAGTGATGGATAGATTCAAGCCTTTTGTGAGACCAGTTACTCCACCATATCTTATAGATGGTGTAGGCAAGTCTTCGAAAAACCTCGTCTTTCGTAGATGATGAATAATAAAAATGATGAAATTTATTTTGTAGGTATATCAATCTGTAAACCCTCACGATACAAAATTCGTCCATTAGGGAAGCCTGATGGTTTAAAGGCTTGTTTCACATGATAAGTGTAACCGTATTTTTAACGAAACTGAACTAAGATTGAAATTAAGAATGACTAATTTACTATTGTGAACCCAAATTTCGAACGGTGTACTCTCTTGTGTTCAATTTATAATCCATGAAACTTTTATTTATCACTTTTAGTAAACCAAAATATCCCGACCGGAATAGGTGTTATCAGCAAGAATAAAATTATGTTGTATGTGTAAACTAGGATATGACCCGTGCCGCTTTGGTTCTTCGGAATGTTTGCTTCACTTATTTGATTCGTTATATTATTGTAGATCATACTCCTTAGGAGTTCAATGTGGAATAAGACATCTTTATTGTGACGATTTCGCAATACTATGAATTTGTATCATGTATATTGTTGTATATCATTAGTTGTTAGTGTGATGGACCTGATGGTCGATCTATCAGCAATAAATTGGCAATGAAACCTTTTTCCATCATTGTTTCTCTGTTTCTGAAGTTGTAGAATGTGATAGTCCTATTGATATACCGCCAAATTATTATCACTTACCGTTTTTCTACCCATTGCAATCATGCGATGATGTATGTGAATGCAGTTGAATTATTCCAATTTACTGTAATTTTTTTAGTATTCCTACTTATAATTAAAGTGAATCTCCAACAATATTGTTATTAATTCGGTCAGAGTGCCAATTGGTATACGTTAACCCAGAAAACTCAACTACATCTATGTCTCCCAAAGAAAGAAATCCCATAGTTGCTCATGTTTTCCCATCATACGATTTTAGGCTCCATTTGTCATTGCTTGAATAGTTCTATCGGCTTTTTCCATTTGGGTTTATCGGTGTAACCTCTGCAAAGAAAATTAGTGCGATGCTAGATTCTATTGGTACTAGCAATACTATGTTAAACCTAAAACGTGTTCCAATTATGGTAGCCTTTTTAAATTCCTATTCCGTCGGCGATCAACCTAAGAGGGAGGTAATGTATTTTCAGGGTATTTTCTGGTCATTTTTATGTTCTTGGTGTATGAAATTTTCAAATAAACTTTCTTTAATCATAAATCTTATAAGCGATGCATGAAAATATGATTGATACCTTCATAGTCCAAGCAAAGATTGTGAAGTAACACATGAGCTAGATGGTGCTTTGTGATCATTCGATTTTAAAATCCTACACGATTGATGTGCCAATCAAATCCTCATACGGCTATCATTTAAATTTACACCAATGATGTGCCAATCAAATCCTCATACGGCTATCAGTAGGTATAAGCTGGTCAATCAATGGTTTTTCATGTTCTAATGCAGTTGTTTCATCGAATATAATTCAAAACTAACCACATCCTCTTGGAGTTTCAGGAGCTAGGGTGGGAAAGTATGGATCTTAAAAACGACTTACCTTCAGATTTCGTGTCAGTAAAACTTTTGCTTATTGTCAGAGTCCTACACAATAATGCTCTACAAATATAATGCGAAGGATTCTAAAGATCCAGGCCATAAACCGTATACCAAAAACCAAAACGGTTGTTTCTCGGAAATGTAGTTTTGTCTGACATTTCCTCCCCCAAAAAAAATAAAAATAAAAAATCTTTAAGATATGCCTGTACCGTATAATATTATGCTTAAAATTAAATGAACCTTATTTGAGACATGGTAGTAAGTAATTATAAAATTCTTAAAGGACAATGGCTTCAGGTAAATCAGAAATATCCATGTTTGTACCCAAAATTACTTCTAGGCAATAAACACAATGAATTGATGTGTAGTTAGGGTTTGGAAACGAATTGAAAAACAATAAAATAAACACGGATTTAACGTGGTTCGGCAAAATTGTGCCTACATCCACGGATGAGTCCCTTTGAGGAGCGGTATTTTATTAATAAAAATTCCAATAGTTTTCTCTGGGTATCAAAACCTAGCATCCCCTCTTAGGGTCTAGACCACTGTAATAATTATATAGTCGTAAGCTGGAATATGCTAGAACTTTTTTCTAGGGTTTTAGGAATAGGCCGGTGGAAATAGACTGTTGGGCATGGGTCAGCAAACTGGACCGATATATACTGGCTGCTAGGCTTGGGCCGACAAATATTTTCTGCTAATAGTGATGTGGTTAGCCCGTATTAGTACCGTAATATTATGGTACAAACAATCCACTTTAAGTCCACACTTAAGATCCTAAATCAAATGACAAATCAACAAAAGTAACCAATCCTCGACTAAGAATGGTTTACAATATCTAGGTAAATTGTGCCCGTAAAATTCAACAAAATCGTTAAAAAAAAATCTATCTTCAATGATACATGAATAAATACACGATACATGGGAGAGTTTCTCATATTTACAATATATATCTTCAATGATATATGTGTTTGAGATCTAAAAGTAAATAAGAGACCCAGTCTAAATGGAAATGTTATGAGACCATGAAACACCTTGACCTAAGATTACAGAGGAGACCTAAAATTGCCATAATTTTATATTTTTGTAGCAAAAAATGGACATGCAATTAAATTTTAAAATATTTCTTAAATCGACTTTTATAAAGTGTAAGCTAGTTATATATGGTTTGGTTAGTTGGTATCTTCAATGAACAGAAAAGGATCAAATATTATGATATATTTACAAAGTAAAATATAGGTGAAGGTTCAAGTATTAGTTGGGATAGATGTACTAAGCTCTCTTGAACCATTTATAGAAATTGATAATTTATTCACGGCAATCAAAGATGGGTTCCTATGCACTAAGCTCTCTTAAACCATTTAGAAAAATTGACAATTTTTTCACGGAAATCAAAGATGTACATATGAATCACATCCCATGGAAACAAATATACTTGTACCTTTATGGTATACCAAAACTCCTTCATCCAAGCCAATGATAAAATGCATGGAATGACAATTTATGGAGTCTCGACGTAAAATTACAGTGACACATCCCACAAAATGATATTGTTCCTCATTGTATTGCTCCCAAAACCCCTTTTTCGTTGCCTAAAAACAATCTCCTAAAATCAGAAAATGAAAGATTAAAGGTGAGTCAACCATTTTTTTATATCAACTGCATATATATAACCACTTTTTGTTATCTCAAATTTAAGAAAAACAAATACTATTTTTGAAGAGATGTAATTTCAAGGTTCATATAATATAAAGAAAAAATATATATAATCAGGAATCCCCACTCTCTTTGATACCAACATGTATATGACTTAGTCCAAGTAAGAGGTTGAAACTCTCTAGCAGAAGTAGCAATACAGTTGAAAAAATATTTAAAAAATTCTAAGGGAAATAACAATGGAACCGGCGCTTCTTCGTTAATTATTTTCACTCCATGAAAATCTTCTTGATTTTGGCCGAACAAGTCAAAGTTAAGTTGGACAACATAAAAAAAATAAAAAAATAAAAAAAATAAAAAAAATTTAAATGATATGGGTATTAGGAAACCTAATATAAGAGTAAAAATGAATAGAGAACAATCATATTTTTGAATCTCGTTTAACTGCAGACGAAGAAACAAAATCCAAATCACAAAATACAACATAAAAATGTAGATTTTGATTATGAAAGAGATTAAGTTAAAATACATTTAATTTAGAATAAAATAAACCGTTTCACATTAAATGGGAAAAGTAACTCCCAAATAAACGACACTGGGAGGGTGGAGAGGAAATTAAAAAACTTATTAAATATGTGGCACAATCTAGATCAAATCTTAAATCTGTGGCTCAATCTCAACCCTTCTTTATATGCTAAAATTGTAGATTGAAAAACTTAAATCTAGACCGTCCTTTATGTGTCCCAAATGTAGATAACCGTCCATATGGAAAAACACCATTGTCCCTTATAATATAGATGGAGTGTAACTTAAAAAAGGTCAAATATATATTTAACATGAACGACCAATGGTTTGGCGCTCAGGTTGGGTGCTTAATGATCAGTCGCCCAACAGAATCTTCGAGGACAATATCCTTCGGACCGCCAAACCATTGGTCGCTAAAGAAATTTTTAGAGCGCCAAACTATTGATCGCTCCTGTGTTGATTCAAGATTACGTTCATGTTAAATTTTCAAAGCGCCAATCAAGGTTGTGTCTATTGGGAATATATGTTTTAAAAACATTATTAATTTCCAATAAATTAGTGTCTCATTTAAATGGTTTTGTTGTGACATTTATTCTTCCTTCAAAGAATAAATTAATTTTGTTTTTAATGTCAAAAACCGTTTTTTGTTGAATTGGTTAATGATGATAATTACCAACTTATTAATGCATTTCATTTAATCTTATTTAATTCTTTGAATATTATAAATTATATTTTGATGAAAAGAAATTAGAGAGTTGTTGAAACCTTTTTTTCTATAGAGAGAGTTTTTCATTTTTATGTCTCTTGAGTTTTAAGGAAAAATATTTTTGGCTAGAAAGAAAAACAAGTGTGTGAGCATCCTTGATTTTTCTAAAAGAGTTTCTGAGCAAGAATGAAGTGTAGAAGTTTCACATCCTCTCACCGTGCAAGAGTGATTGTGTAAGAGATTGATCTCGGCTGTTTTATCCTGGGGACGACGCGCCATTGAAGAACTGCTTGCACAATCTTGGGCAGAGCCGCGAAACGTCTTAAAGAAAGCGACCTAGTCCGCAACTCAGCCATAACATAATTTTGTTTGTATTTTTTGATTTTTTTGCAGGCATATTTCAGCAATTGTTCCAACAATTTTAAGACGTTTATTCTACCACATATATCAAAAGAAAACGATTGCTGAAACGCAATAAGTATCATTATTTTATTTCGTTTTATAGAACTTTAATCGGTATAATTTTTCTTTAAAATTGTAAATTATGCTTGAGATTTTAGTAACCTGATACCTAGAGTTAATTTTATGTTATGAACTAGGATTGTAAAATGGTTGATATCTTTTCATGAAATTTTAGCATCAAAAAATATTGCTGAACATACCCGAACGTTTTTGACATGTTACAGAGTTTTATGTGCATCTCTTTAAATAAAACGAATTGGGTCTTGAAATTTTAACCTAGTATATTAGACATCATGAGGATCATCCCTATAAAATTTCAGAATTTTTGGATCCCGACAAGTATTTTTAAAGTATTTTAGAAAACTGCACAATGTATCTGAAAAAAATTCTGACGGGCAGAAATTTAATCTTGATTGAATTCGCTTTTCCTTATCTTTGTGTAGAAAGTTTGAATCCGTATGTCACACAAAACTTGTAGATCAGGAACTCATCTTCAAAACCCATTTTGAAATTTCCTATTTGGATATTTAGTTTGAGAGATTTGGTAATTTTAAAATCGTTGTGTATGTTTGTTCAAAGTATAAGACATGATAATTGAGATTGGAGAAATGTAATAAATTACATTAAAAATCTGTTTGGGCTTTTGTTTCTTTATACTCTTTTTTTGGTAGTGAAAAAGAATATTATTGTTAGAAATCAAAGTAATGCACCATATGTGTTTGATAATATGCTTAGTAGAAATTTATAAATATATGTACGATTTTATAACTAGATAACTTTGAATCTTTGTTTGACACTAAAGAGAAACTTGGAGTACTATATTTTGATTGATTTTTAAGTAATTATGTAAGTGCATAAATTACTTATTTTTGGTTTCAAATGCTCACATGTAAGTGGTTGTGACAGGTGCAAATTCACTTACTTGAGCAAGTTTTTATTTTCCAATGAAATAAAAATTGCGGAAGATTAATTGATATGTGGAGCAATGGTGTTGCTGATTTCTTTGTTGGTGCGCAAAGAATGGACAATGATTTATAACCAACTGAGCTTTAAAAGCAATTGAGGTATGTTTGATGAACTATTTGTAGTTATTCTAGTGATCAAATAATGGCATTCTAAATTGAATAAATTGATTGTTCAATCTTAGAATAAATTTTAGGGAAACGAGATATTGAGAATTATTGTGTATGACAATAAACATGTGACTCATATAAGTTTGGAACTTATGAGATGGAATGTTATACAAACCCAAAACCGAAATAATAAGAAACCTAGTCAAAAGTAATGTGAATATCAACTCTCACCAAGAAATGAACATAATATTGATTTATGAATTTATTTTCTATTCTTGCACGACATTGTAAGGATATCAAATGTTATTAACAACGCTTTTCAAGCTAAGTTAATGTGAATTGTGGATACGGTGAGAGTTGGTATATATTGGTGTTTTACACCATGTTTGTTTTGATAGGTTATGGTTCAAAAGTTGAACCAAATCGTTTTAAAGAAAGTGGTGTTGAGATATACTCACAACACTAGGATTTTCGGTATCGGTACGATCTCAAAGTTTACTTTGGGTAGAACAATCTTTTTAAAGATGTTCATACTTCCGAAATGAGAAAGAATTCTAGTTTTCGCCTATCTTGTTATTAACAAGATTGATATTAGAAATTTGTTGAATTTGATCATTGCACTACTACAAATGATAGGTTATGGATAAAATGTTTGAAATAATATTACAATTTTATCATAACATGAATTGAATTTTGAATATTTGAAATATGAGTTTTTGTCATGCTTTTAAGAAATCAATGAGTTAGTAACGAACGTGAGCATGTTATATTTTCTTATCAACTTGGTGAATTTTTTTGAGTAACACGTATGTAATCTTACCTAACTCATAAAAGCATGTACACTTTGAAATCTTACGCAACTTGCAATGTTTTTTAATGAAATAAAATATTTGAAAATTTTATAAATACTTGCTTGATGTTTCTAGTAGCTTGCATTAAATATGATCATTTGAGTCGTGAATTAGGCGAAATTGACTTTACGAAAATTGTTTGAATTTTTATTCTCTATATTGTGCAAAACGTTTTGGGTTTAGATCATTGGTTCATTAGTTTTTCACAATTTTTGGGATCTTTGGATATTATTTTGAAATTCTTGTTTAAGTCAAAAAATAGTGGGGGTTCCATACCCTATATTTTACAAACTTTGATTTAAATTAGAGGAACTAGAAAAATGAAGGTGACAAGTAATTCACTAAGAATGAACCTTGAAAAGCATATATAGTGAGACTAAATTTTAGTCATGAATATTTTGTTGCTTATAATTTGAAAGATAACTTCTCATAGAAAGTAACTTTGTTCTTCAAAAAGTTAATCTTTGGAAAAATAAATTCATGGGCTTATTTTATTTAGACAAGCAAAGAGAAAATCGTTGACACTTGCATTCATGTCGCTAAATTTACTCACATGCTAGTTTTGTTAATGTTGTTTTTACGTTGTATGATTTGTTATAGTCATAAGTAGAAATATATACTTTTGTGTAAGTTAAAGACGAGAATCTATGTAGATCAAGCATGAAAAAAGTTTGTAGTTTCTACCAGAACAAGATGCACATAAGTTAGATAAGTGATCATCATATATATTCTGAAACAACTTTGAAGCAATTTAAAAAAAAAAAATTGTTTACTTGATTAGTTTGAATGAATTCAGAATTGATGAAACTGAAATGCACAATACTCTTTGTTTTGTATGCATAAGTGATTTGTTGAATTTTTATTCTAACTTATAGGATGAAAATGAAATTGAGAACATGCTTAGTTTACTATTTGACATAAAAGACTTGAGTGAAGATGGTGTATGTTTTTTTTTAAATGAAAATTTTCTTTCTTTGGACCTATTTCATTTCAATAAAAATAGAATTTTGAAAGAGATAGAAATATATATAGTCTGACTGTAAATTAGTTTTCACTCATTTGGTTTAGTGCTAATGCTTTTGAGATTGTGTCCGATTGCACTAGACATGAGTATGGTAGCTCAGTATGTTTCTTTGCTACGTGATTGACTATGTATAAGTATTTTTTGTAGTGGGGGTTTAATATATTACTTCGCAGTGGGGGTTTTATATTTAGATTTACCAATCATAGTATGGAAAATTGGTAAAATTTTGAGAAAGTTATGAGGTCTTTCAAACACACCTTACACCTAGAAATACACTATCTAAATGGTTATCGCAATCCTTTAAGGATATTGCGAAGCTGGTTGGACATCCTTTCAGTTGAATCCTTTACGAGATGGAGCGATTCGATCCTCTAATAGATAGAGGAACAAACATATTAATCCAATGTGATAGTACCGCGGCTATTGCATGAATTGAGAACGTAACGACAACTATAAGAGTTGATTTTATGAGAATATAGATTATATAGTGTCTGAAAAGAGTTTTCATTAGTCCTTTGACGAAAGGATTAATAAGAAGATGTGAATACATCTTAGGGATGAGGTTGATGCCCATTGAGATTGAGTCATTTGTGATGGATACCCAACCTAGAAATAGGTTCAAAGGGACTAGACGAAGTCATAGATGATAGCAACATTGAGATTGAGTTATTTATGATGCGGTTACCAACCTATAACTCAAGATCTCAAAAGTAGGTTCAAAAGGGTAACCCTTACTTATGGAGTGAGATCCCAAAATATAGGTTCAAATGGGACACCATGTCATAGATAATATAGAGATGCAAGAATCATGCTTTTGAAGAATTCATCCCACGGCATGATATCCTGAAGCGAGTAGAGGTTGAGTTTAATTTTTAAATTTTAAATTTTAAACTCTTAATGATGTTTATATCTGTATTTAGAGTGGGGTACTTTCAAGAGTTCAAGACTTTATTTTTTTTTCGAAGAGAAAGTTATATTAAAAAGAAAAAAGGAACCAAGGATCAAACCAAGGTTAATACAAGGATTACATACACATGAGAGTCTCCCAATTGCTCCAAATTAAACTAGTATCAACATACTTAAAAGTATCGTTGTCACAAGACCATAAGACTACCAATTGCTTAACTAAATCAATGTTTTCTTGCACACTCTTGTGACGACCTCCAAAAACTCTTCCATTCCTCTCCTTCCACAAAATCCAACAAACCGCATAATGTAGGATTTGCCAAACCTCCTAACCTCTCCCTTGCAACACAATGTTAGACCATGCTTCGAATAATTGAATCAAAGTACTTGGCAATGGCCAGGCTATCCTAAAGGATTTGATAAAATATTTCCAAATCTCAAAAGAGTACTTACAATGTATGAACATGTGATTTTCTGACTCCCTGACGTCGTTGAATAAAACACACTGCTCACTATCAATGTTTACACCTCGATGTCGCAACATATCCCTGGTAGGTAACGAATCATGGAAAGTAGCCCAAATGATAAAACTCACCTTGTTTGAAATGTTACTTTTCCAAAGGAATTTATCGAATCCGCACTCTTCAAGGTTGCCAGACAGTCTCTCATAACATCTTGAAGTACTAAAATTCTCCATAATCTCCAACTCATCGTCCGCTTCAACAAGCTCAGGAACATGATTTAAGTCACGCCTCAAAAGATCTCATTCTAATTGCTCATTCAAATTTAATGGTCTCTTAAAATCACAGACCCAAACTCCATTTGCTATCATGTCATAAATTGTTGCATCCTTATCCTTCGCCGCCTTATAAACAACGGAAATAAGTCTTGCAGTCTTGCAATTTTCCCTTGTCTAGCCAACACCATGTTAGTAACATTCTTCCACAAACTCCTACCCCGTCCTTCCAAAAGCGAATGCCTTTACCATTTCTTACCGTGAATGTTGCCATATTTTGTACCGTCAACACCATGTTAGTAACATTCTTCCACAAACTCCTACCATGAGGCTTATTATCCACATCAGGAACTAACAGATCACTATTATGAGCAAATTCTTCCACAACACCATATTTTGTACCGTCAAGAGTTCAAGACTCATGTTCACTCTAGCTATAGTCGTGTGTGTTAAGTAATATTTTTATCTCCTAGAGTTCAAGACTCATGTTCACTCTATCTCTATGGTCAGATTTTTAGAGAGCCTATTAACACTATGTGAAGGTTCGACAAAGATCCAGTCGTTATTAATTTCCAATAAATTAGTATCTCATTTAAATGGTTTTACCATCATGGGTGCAACTCTACCTCAAGTCACTGCACAACAGGGTTATAACTATAACAGTTAAGAGATCACAGCTTGTTCCCATGCCACCTCAATTTCACAGACACCTTTGCTTATGTACAACTCTCATGCCTCGTCAATGTAAGTCAAGCTATGTATGTTCTTGCTCAATGTTTTAAAAAATATAAGTGGGGGATTGTTGGGAATATATGTTTTAAAAACATTATTAATTTCCAATAAATTAGTATCTCATTTAAATGGTTTTATTGTGACATTTATTCTTCCTTCAAAGAATAAATTAATTTCGTTTTTAATGTCAAAAACCGTTTTTTGTTGAATTGGTTAATGATGCTAATTACCAACTTATTAATGCATTTCATTTAATCTTATTTAATTCTTTGACTATTATAAATCATATTTTGTTGAAAAGAAATTAGAGAGTTGTTGAAACCATTTTTTCTATAGAGAGAGTTTTTCATTTTTATGTCTCTTGAGTTTTAAGGAAAAATGTTTTTGTCTAGAAAGAAAAACAAGTGTGTGAGCATCCTTGATTTTTCTAAAAGAGTTTCTGAGCAAGAATGAAGTGTAGAAGTTTCATATCCTCTCACCGTGCAAGAGTGATTGTGTAAGAGATTGATCTCGGCTGTTTTATCCTGGGGACGACGCGCCATTGAAAAACTGCTTGCACAATCTTGGGCAGAGCCGCGAAACATCTTAAAGAAAGCGACCTAAAAAATACTCTATAGGGGTATCGGTGAGGGGTATTTGTTTAAGTTTCACCTTGTCAAATTAGTAAGGCTGTAAGGGGGACCAGACCACCTGATCTGTAACTCATTCCCCTCTGCTTTCATTTCACATGGGATGTAAGAAAGGTGCCAAAGAAAGAAAGTTAAAAAGGTAAACACAACTAGCATATCTTCTTTATCTTCTCTCGAATAAACCTTTCTCACTCCCTCCCGTTCATATAAGGAAAAAAACACATGATAAATCTACACAGATGTTTTTATGTCTCATCGAGAATCCATACCTCATCTCATCTTAAAATTTAAGGGGCCTCACAACAGAAGAAAAAATATATAGCTTCCTGGGAGGAGATATCGTGATGCCGCTCAAGGCTCGGGGGCCACATTTGTTAAAGCTTGCTAGTAGCCCAGTACAAATAAATCTTCACAGGTAGTTGCCGAATACTCTACCTAATAGGTTACTCGGTTATTTATCTAGCAACATCACCTTAGGCCTTCGAGTAAATTTTAACAATTTCTGTTGAGCCCCAAAGCAAGATTGATTTGAATCTTAAAGCCTAGAGTAAACTAACTAGCAGGAGGATATGAGATATCTAGACAAGAGAATTATAAAATTTTAAAACGTAAACTCTTGGGTTCAAATTTGAGTCTTAGCAAGTGGCCTTGCACTACAGTGGCCCTTGGTTAAGAGGTTGTGATTTGTGAGGATATGCAGCCTCTGTGCCTTGACCTTGGAGTTGCGGATTAAGGTTAAGTACCCGAAGAAAGATAGAAATAACCAAAACAGTCATTAGTCCTCCATATACCAAAGCTTTAGTGGATCCTGCGTTGCAAACAGTACTACCTAACAAAAGGAACTAACTTTAATAAGTAAACAACATTGTACATTATGAACAGCTACTGATTCAGAGGTTTTAAAAAAAAAAAAAATTTATAAGCTTCAGAGATGGGTGGTCTATTCCACTAACATTAATACACTAGCATGGGGAATGTCACATACAGTTCGCTTAATTAGTAGCATTATTACCTACTGACAAAAATCCCAAAATCTGTCGCATCATGCAAATATCTCTTCTAACCATTTTGGTGCTTCAATAATTAGCAGTTCTAATTGTATTCACAGTGGTGCATTCATGATTCTGAATGGTGCCTTTGCCATGCTCGGTAGTGGTCCAACCTTTCTCTACCTTTCCTATTCGCCCTCTTGAGTCTTGACACTAAAAGGGCGATTCTCTTTGTGACCATATGTCAGTTAACTTCCTGACGTACATACCTGAAACCATTTGAGTAAAAATGTTTTAGCACTTACTATTGCCAAACAAAAAATATATGCAAAATGGAAAGAAATGTTGAGAGCGTAACAATAATAGAAGAAAAAGGCAATCCTCAACTTTGAAGTGCTGTAATTTCCACTCTGTCACTTGGTCACTGAGTGCGTAGGATAACATTAACAGGGGAAAGAAAGAAGAAAGAAACAAGAAAGATACAAAAGAACTAAAATTAAAGCTGTGGCTGCAAGTTGTCCACGAAATTGTATGGTCCTAGTTTTTGCTCTCATCAAACACTCTTCTCCTCTCCTCTCGAATCAAACCAAAAAGTCTGAAATTAATCTTACCAAAAGAACCCATGCTGCTTTTCAAGATAGACAACGACCTTAATTTCTTTCTTTATCATACTCTTAAAACCAACTAAAACACAACTAAAACCAAAAATAATAGCTGAACCCATCTCGCAAATGTCACTCAAATGTCACTGTAATACAATGATAAAATTGATGGGAGATGATATGAGTCACTTGGAGAATGCGCACGAAATCGGAAAAAAATTAATTTCTTGGAAAAGAGTAGAAATACTATCAAAACAACCGTTGTTATTTACTTTATGCCCATTACCTCTCTGCAGCACCCCAAGGCCAAAACTCGCGGAAGTGGTGTAGATATGAGATTCCTTAAAGGCCAAATGCTAAAATATCCCTCCTCTGTAGTGTTTGACCGTGAAAAAAAGAACACTGAAAAACAAAACAAAGGAAAAAGAAACTTAAAAGATAAGAGCAGAATCTCATATTACAAAAGCTAAAGATAAGAGCAATAAAACCCATATACTCTTTTTTTCTCTTGCCTTACACTCTTGGTAGAGTCTTGTGCTTAAAATTTTCTTAACTACTAAAAAAGAATCCACTTTGCTTGAAACTCCAAAAACAAGAGAGTAAAGCTGGATAATAATTTGAGATGATCACATGTTGTTCAGTACACCTATATTGTCTTTGACTCCGTCTCATAATTAATGTGTTGATGAAAGTTTTTTCTCTTTTATTTTCCTTTACTTTTTTTGATAAAGAGTTTGATATGATATGATTGATTTCTTTATTTTCTTTTTTTTTCATTTATGGTAAGAAGTAAGGATAGAAAGAAAGAAAGATAGATAGATAGACATAGAGGGAGGCATATGCTTAGTTCATTGATACTTGAAGAAGCAATTGTTTGGTAATTGGGAGATATGTCAGGTGGTGGGTGTAGTATAGTTTGGTTTAGAAGGGATCTAAGAGTTGAGGATAATCCTGCACTTGCTGCTGGTGTAAGAGCAGGTGCTGTTATTGCAGTATTTGTATGGGCAC
Source organism: Papaver armeniacum (assembly GCA_023531295.1). Classification (NCBI taxonomy): domain Eukaryota; kingdom Viridiplantae; phylum Streptophyta; class Magnoliopsida; order Ranunculales; family Papaveraceae; genus Papaver; species Papaver armeniacum. The sequence continues at coordinate 6,427 of JAJJWW010012855.1, read as the reverse complement.
CTGAAGAAGAAGGTCATTACTATCCAGGAAGAGTATCAAGATGGTGGTTAAAACAAAGCTTAAATCATCTTGATAGTTCTTTGAAAAGTCTTGGTACAACCCTTATTACTAAAAGATCTTCTGATAGTGTTTCTTCTCTTATTGAGATTGTTAAGTCTACTGGTGCTACTCAACTCTTCTTCAATCACTTATATGGTATGGAAAACAAAACTACTACTTTTTTTGGTCATTAGATTCTCTTTAATCTTTGCTTCTTTTGTTGGTTTCTAGATCTTGATTTTATTTTTAATGTTTAGTTTTTTTAAATTGAAATTGATAATATAAACAAATTTGTTTTCTTTGTTTTAATCTTACTTACCCTAAATAGAATCTTTCAAGTTTCAATGTCTCATTAGAATTAACCCTTTGTTGGTTTCTTTCCTCATTTGGATATATATAATGATTGAGTCATAATTTTGCAATTTGGGGCCATTCTGATTTTTTATTTTTAAGTTTACAATTCTGATTTTTGATTTTAATTCAGTCATTTCTTATAGAACCATTGCTTCTAAGAAATGATAGTGTTCTAGATTTTATTCTAATTATTGATCATAATTACCTGTTGGATTGTACCTTCTGCCTGTCCTCCCCTGCTTGTATGGTTTTAACTTCATTCATAATACTTTTGTCAATTATAATATCTTACTTACTGCAGTTTATGTTTTACTTCTTTGTGCAGATCCAATATCGCTAGTGAGGGATCATCGTGCTAAGGAGCTTCTGACGGATTGTGGCATATCTGTGAGATCGTTCAATGCGGATTTGTTGTATGAACCATGGGAAGTTAATGATGATCAAGGTCAACCATTTACGGTCTTTTCTGATTTCTGGAACAGATGCCTTAGCATGCCTTATGATCCTGCTGCGCCAATGTTACCACCTAAGAGGATAATATCAGGTTTGTCTTCTGTTCTTCTCCGAAAAATCTATGCATTTTTTTGTAGTCTAGGAAATTCTACTGCTCAGCTGTGGGCTTGATTTGTTGAAGGACTTGTTCCAAGTACCGTTTCTATTTATATAAATGTTGCAATTCTGCGTGCGTAAAATGAAATGAAGTTAGCATTACAGGATGGCTCGGATAGATTAAACGCTTTATCTTTATGTTCATTCGAATTTACAAAAAGTTAGATGGTTCATTTAGGCTTGAAACTGTTGCTCGATCAAGCAGTAGCTTGATTTCATCTTGACTTTGGCTTCTGAGCTTGACCATCTCAATACACACCTGGGATATTCTAACAGATATTGTTAATATGTGTGCCTGCAAGTTAACATGTGGAAATCTAATTCATAAATGTACCAATTTTCCTCTTTGTTAGAAACAAATCAACAATAATGTTTTGGTCTTTCAGGCGACACATCAAGGTGCCCTTCGGACGAACTGGTCTTCGAAGATGAATCTGAGAAAGGCAGCAACGCACTTCTTGCTCGGGCCTGGTCACCAGGATGGAGCGCTGGAGACAAAGCCCTGACAACTTTTATAAATGGTCCCTTAATCGAATATTCTGTGAACCGGAGAAAGGCCGACAGTGCAACAACTTCATTTCTCTCTCCTCATTTGCATTTTGGGGAGGTAAGTGTAAGAAAATGCTTTCACTTAGTCCGCCTCAAGCAGGTTGCCTGGGGTAATGAAGGGAACACGGCTGGTGAAGAGAGTGTTAATTTGTTCCTCAAGTCTATCGGGCTTCGGGAGTATTCAAGATATATGAGCTTCAACCATCCATACAGTCATGAAAAGCCTCTTCTTGGACACCTTAAGTTCTTCCCTTGGGTAATTGATGAAGGTTATTTCAAGGCATGGAGACAAGGACGAACAGGATATCCGTTGGTTGATGCTGGCATGAGAGAGTTATGGGCTACTGGTTGGTTACATGACAGGATAAGAGTTGTGGTTTCTAGTTTCTTTGTTAAGGTTCTGCAGCTTCCATGGAGATGGGGTATGAAGTATTTCTGGGATACCTTATTGGATGCTGATCTTGAGAGTGATGCTCTTGGGTGGCAATACATATCTGGCACCCTTCCTGATGGTCGAGAATTTGATCGAATGGACAACCCTCAGGTAAAAGTACCCAACCAACCATCACCTCCTCGGATGACTTCCACCGAAAATACCAACCGTAATTTCTATTTACTTCATAAAATTTTGCTTCATTAGAGTTAATACTGAATTTCTTCTTTGAAACAGTTTGAAGGTTACAAGTTTGACCCCAATGGAGAATACGTCAGACGTTGGCTTCCGGAACTTGCTAGACTGCCTACCCAATGGGTACATCATCCATGGAACACGCCAGAGTCAGTACTTCAAGCTGCTGGGGTTGAACTAGGGTCAAATTATCCTCTTCCCATTGTGGGATTAGAAGCAGCAAAAGCCCGGTTACAAGAAGCACTATCTGATATGTGGCAACAAGAGGCAGCCTGGAGAGCAGCAATTGAGAATGGAACTGACGAAGGTCTCGGTGAATCTATGGAATCAACGCCCATTGCGTTTCCTCGAGATATCCAGATGGAGATCGATATTGAACCTACTAGAAATAACAACAACAACCTTACACCTATGGTCAGGCACCAAGAAGATCAAAGAGTTCCTAGCATGACTTCTTCATTTTTAAGAATTGAAGAGGAAGAAGAATCTTCTGATGATCTGAGAAACTCACCTGAAGAAACCAGAGCAGAAGTACCGACAAACATGAATACGGGTATGGATACTCGTACAGAAGAACCAAACCAAGGAGGTGTTCAAGTAGTTAGAGCCGTTGTTAACAATGCCCGTCGGTTTGACAATTTCGGGTTGCAACTGCAAACTGCCGATTCCTCCACAGCAGAATCTTCAAGTAGTAGCAGAGAGAGAGATGGGGGTGTTGTTCCAGTTTGGTCTCCATCGTCTAGCTTTTCAGAGCAATTAGTGGTTGAAGAAAATGGTATAGGCAGTGGGTCTTCTTATTTGCAGAGACATCCTCAATCTCACCAAATAATCAATTGGAGACGACTCTCACAAACAGGGTGAGTGAAACCATTTTCAACTACTTCTGTAATGATGCTTTTGGATACATCTTAGTAATTAGCTTAAAAAAATTGGGCTCTCCATACTGAAGTCTTGAAATCCTTGATGCATCTCTCTTTGACATGTTTTCCTCAAATTATGAGCGGCTGTATTTAGTTCATCAAGTTTTCATATTAGTAAAGCTAACAAGTGATGGTGCTAACAGATGAAACGTCTAAACGAAACTGGGGAAGAAGCTGGGAGATGGACAATATGGTGCAGCCTAATGCTATCGGCTAAGATTATAAGTTGACCGATTACCTCATTTTGAATGATGACTCCTCTCTCTCTAATCTGCTCGGGTAGAAGATAGTGCCAAGTTTAGACAGGTAGTCTTAACTTCATTTACTGCCCTCTCTTTTTGTTTTCTCTCTGTACCATATATAGTTCTGTATAGTAATTGTTATTCACATAAGGTGAGAGATGAGTGTGTTATAAGAAAATGATCAAGTGTAGCTCTGTAATAAACCAGCTTAATGTTTTCTCCATTACTTGAGAAGACATTTATTCTCTTTTTAACAGTTCCACTGAGCCTGCTATTAACCTTGTGAATCCTGCTATTAAGTATCTGGTGTTGAAATAAACATTATGTGCATATTACCAACAACCATTTCTAGAAGAAGAAGAAGAAAAACAAAGAAAACTGAATGTCAAGAAAGCTAATGACATGGATCATAATAAGTGTTCCAAGATACAAATTTATGAAATAGCATGATTACTGACTTCACAACTTGCTTGCCAACTGCAGAATTGTAAGGAAATCGGACTCGTCATTATGTTCCATGTCCGAACAGAAAAGACATTGGAGGAACTACTTTTGAAACTGAAATGATGCATATAGATGCGTAGCTACTTGGATAAGTTTTTCTTTTCACTCAATCATAAGCCATGCATGGATTATGAAAAGGACTTGTTCGTAGTGTGAGATCACAGTATTAGACACCAGTTAAATTCAAAATATTTAGAATTGTCCCACCCATCAAGTTGAAGGATTCTATCGTCAAATAGAATGCACCCTACCTCATGAAAACTATGGTAGAAAGGATATCAGCTTTTATTTCTTGCTCATGTGATAGGCATTCTTTTAAATTCCTAATTTATTTATTCCTTCTTTTAAATTCCTAATTTATTTATTCCAAAAAAGAATTTCCTAAGAGCATCTCCAACAGTGGGTGCTAAAAATCCTATGTGGAATTTTTATTTAGATACTTATTTATGGGTCATATGTATGTGGCAAAAATAATAATGCTTTGCTCATGAACCATCTCTAATAGTTTGGGGTCTTATTTTAAAATTTGTTGTTTTGGATAATGATAAAATTGATTCCCTCTTTCCTATTGGATCATAACAATTTATTTAAAAATTAAAATATAGTTAAAATGATGATGTGGAGGTCATTCCCAAGGTCTAAATAAAACCTTCTCCAAGACCTTCATATTTATTTTAACACCCTTCTTATTTTCTATGACCCACTGTTGGAGATGAATTTAATGTAAATGAGGGTCTAAAATCCTATGTGTCATGAAAAAATAAAACCTCCACCCTCTGTTGGAGATGCTCTAAGGAAATACTTGGTTACTAATCACTTCGGAAACTATTGAAGTATATCATTTAGAAAAGACCATCCTAGCATCTGAAAGACAAGTCTAGTTCGATTGCCGCAACACCACCAAACCCTTTTTTTTAACAGATAAAGGCCCTCAAAAAGGCTAATAATTCCCCTCAACTGTTGGCAATAACCAAACAGGAGGCACAGACCAGTACATAGAGGCATTGCTTGTTTTTGCCCATTGAGCTAACTCATGGGCTACAATATTACAAATATGTGGTTGGAAATTAAAAATACAAGCAACTAATTTAGAAGAAAAGAACTTAATGTCTTTGAAAATAGCATCCGTGCGCGAGTCTCCATCAAACTGGCCAGCTGAAAATTGATTGATAAGAGTCTTTGCATCACTTTCAACGATGATATGAGTTAACTGTTGCTCCAAGGCTTTCTTCAGTACTGCCCAAATAGCACTGGCTTCAGCTTCTTCAGCAGACTTTACTTTTAAAACCAGGGAAGCACAAAAAGAGGCTTTGCTTGAGAAGTCCCTCATCACAAAACCTGCACCATTTGCTCCAGAAATATCATCATAAGCACCATCAGTGTTGTATTTTATCCATCCAACAGAGGGGGGGCATCCATTTGTCACATAAATCAACATGAGTGGTAGGAGAAATAGTAAGACAGGTTTTCCTGGTTAAAAGCATGGCTCTAGCTCTGACTAAGACAGCTATATGGGTTTCTTACATATTTTGGAAAATGAAATTATTCCTACTAGTCCAGAGAGACCACAAGATAGTAACAAAAAGACATTGAGCTTCATCAGGGAGTCTAGACAAAGGGTCAATTAACCAAAAAATTAACTGGGAAGCCATCTGGACCAGGGACATTTCAAGTTGGCATTCCTCTGAAGACTTCAGCAAAACAACAAGGGTGCACTAGATAGAGGGAGACTTCAAGATTTATTCCCGGTCATTTTCAAGGCTGTCAAGGTGAAGGATGCGTTAATAGCTTATATGATTCTGAACAATAGTTGGAATTGTGAATTCAGGTGGCCTTTGGACGCAAATGAGAAGCTAGAATGGGACTTGCTTAGACGTGACTGTTACCCAGTACCGGTGCTAGTGGAAGCGGGGGATGAAGTGGATATTATGGAGAATTTTAGTGCTAAGAAGTGTTACGAGGTTTTGACAGGATCCTATCCTCCTTGCAACTTTGATTCACACTTATGGAAGCACAATATTCCAAATAAGGTAAGCTTTATTCTTTGGGCAAGTTTTCATGATTCAGTCCCCCCTAGAGACATGTTAGTCCATCATGGTATGAGCATTCAAAGTGACTTGTGTGTCTTGTGTAACGACGAAAAAGAAACGTCTGATCACATGTTTCTTCATTGTTCGTATTCTTTTGCGATATGGGATTATTTTATCAAGGCGTATAAGATATCTTGGCCGATGCCAAGAAATTTATTTCAATTGTTTGAAGCTTGGACTACTAATGTTTTACAAGGAAGGGGAAAGGAGGTGTGGGATATTATACACTACGCTGTTTGTTGGATCTTATGGAAGGAACAAAAAGGGAGAGTTTTTGTGACCGCCAGAAGAGTGTTGCGGAACATATTGATCTTGTTAGACAACTTGTAGTTGTGGTCTTGTGACACCGGTGGAATAACTTTAAAATCCTCATATATCTAAGTATGGGTCAATGGAAGTTAACATTTTTAAAGTGATAATGATTACCTGACGAAAGTCAAGAAAAGTCTCCTCCTCCATAGCTTGGACTGACGTTGATTCAAAATCAATGAC
>JAJJWW010012854.1:0-35811 GCA_023531295.1 Papaver armeniacum | reverse complement strand
AGATTCAAAGGGCCAAGAGCATGTCAACACAATCACCGAGGGCAGCCTACATACCGACCAATCGGTCGGGACCAACCATGGTTGGTCATCCCAATTCGTGCGCCCGAACAGAGCATGAGGCACGGCTGTGAAACTCAAAATTAGGGTTTTACCATCACGAGCGTCCATTTTCTCCGGCACGAATAAAGGGTCCAAGATTAGATTAAGCAGGTCCGGTCATCTCAGCATGACCCCCGTGGGCCCGTCTATCCCCTCACCTGATCGGCCAAGGCATATCATGCCTGGCTATCCCAAAACGCGCATCCAAACTAGCATGGTCACACTTCCCAAATTGCAAATTGATCTCGACCACTCAACTTCGCCGGACGATTTGAGTAGCTTAGATCACGTTTTCATGGGACAGTCAGGTATAGGCGTGAACACTAGCCTACCACCTACACTCCATACCGATCAGCCAAGACCGACCAAGAATTGGTTGTCTTGGAATACGCGCCTGAAGTTGGCATGATGTGCGGCTTTTGCGGCACTAGTTTTTGTCGCAACTGATCTCGACCACTCAACTTCGTGGACGAATGAGTGGCCCCAGATCACATCTTCGTGAGATAATGGGGTATGGGCGCCCTACACCGTCATGCCGTCTACACGCATGTACGATCGGCTTGGCCAAAATCGTCTCCCAAGATTGGATTCGACCAAGGCCGAGGAATGATGCCCCCGCACCTCTTCAAACCCTAATTCCATCAACGGTCGCAGATGAGTGTCTCAAAGATCATCTCGTCGTCAACTTCACCGGCTTGGTTATACAATCTCGGTCGAGTTAATTGGTCAGTGAGGCGTCATGGTAATCACCACCCATCACTCTACCACAACATGATGCGGTGATACTTCACAAGTATCGACTTCCAAATAACTTAGTTATTTAATCTAGCATTACATGCAACTTTCTCAGGTCCCACGATCCACACACTCGAGACATCAATCATGTCACAAAACTGGGGATACATATTGGGGTATTGGTCTGGCGGTTTACGGCGTGCGGCGCAACGCGCCATCACAAGAACATGTCGGGAAGTCATGGACGGTTAGAGATGACAGAGAAGTGGGCAAGAGTGGTCGTCTAACACCAACACACACTCCACTACTCTATCACTCCACTTCCTCCACTTCCCTACAAGAGACGTGAATAAGGCTCAAATGACTTGTATAAATAGGTTCTCCTCCTATTTTCAAACGAGAGAGAAAACAATGAAACAAGTCCAGACAACAGAGGCAAGTGTTGATACAATCGTATTCAAACACCGGAACTGATAGCTTACACCCCGTAAGCCAGTTCAGCTTTCTGATACAAGTCATTCATAGCCAACACCTTCAAATTCTCAACACCTTCTTCGCTATCCTCCCTAAGATCAACCCCATCTCCTTCACTTTGTGACGGAAACAATTCTGGAATGGCCATTTCTTGGTTTAGGGCGGACTTGCAAAGATTGGTCTCTCGAATCTACAAGCACTCACCGCGCAGTGCATTTGTTTAAGGTTTAGACTCATTTCTCATCCACACACCCCAAATTACCAAAACCGGCAGAAATAGTTTTCACCCATAAACAGTTGTGAAATGGATTTTGAGGTATCTTTATGGTAAAGTTGATGTTGGCTTGGAGTTTGTGAAGGATAGAAGAAACAATCAGTTGTGTGTTGGGTATGTGGATTCGATTATCTTTAGTGATTTGGACAAGAGACGTTCAACTACAGGGTATGTATTTACCATAGCAGGAGCACCAGTTAGTTGGAGATCAATATTGCAGTCCACTATGGCGCTTTCAACTACGGAGGCGGAGTATATAGCAGTGACAGAGGCATTTAAGGAGGCTATATGGTTACAAGGTTTGCTAGATAACTTAGGAGTTGTGCAAGACCAACTGCATGTGCATTGTGATAGTCTAAGTGAAATTTATTTGGCTATGAATCAAGTGCATCATGTTAGAACGAAACATATAGACTTACGGTTTCACTTTGTGGACCTGAGACCCATCAGTTTGTTAACTAGTATGTACAAGATCAGTTTGTTATGGACCTGAGACCCATCCATAATGCTAGATACATTTCTTTAATTCCCAAAAAGAACCATGTTGAAAGTGTTATGGACCTGAGACCCATCAGTTTGTTAACTAGTATGTACAAGATCATTGCAAAAGTGCTTGCTACAAGATTAAATGTCCTGATTCCTAAAATCATATATGAATATCAATTCGCTTACTACGTTTTGAGATCTTCTTTGTCCTTGAGAACCATGCCAAGTTTTACCCTCTCATTGAGTTTGAAAGTTGATATCTCGATCATTTCAGTGTGACTTCTGATCATTTAAACTTCCACGCCCTAAGAGTTATAGATTTTGGTATCTCACACATGCAACACGAAGAAGTTGTCTTCTGGGTCTGTTATCAATTTTGATGGGGTTGAGCTATGCAAGAAACCTATTATAGGGGCTCCAAACTTTGGTTTTTAGGGGCTCATAACATGACAAAATAGAGAGTCATGAAATAGTAATCAACAAAACCGCTTAAACTATTAATTTTTTAATGGTAATATATTCCATTAGTTAGTGCTACTAATCAGATTAACTAAACTAAGTATGATTAGTAATTAAATTAGACTAATTTATAGTTAGGGTTTGAAAAGTTCTTTGAAAATCAAAATCAAAATCTAACATTTTTTTTTATTTTTAATTTAACATACGGTAGGGGGTCTTCAATTTTTCCTAACCATTTACGGTTGGGAGTTTATATTTCTCCAACCTTAACTACCGTATAATCCAAGTTAAAATACGGTTGGGAGTTCATATTTTCCCAACCTTATACTCCCTCTGTACCACTTATATAGACGGAAAATGCAAAATCTCTTAAATTAAGATTTTTTTTTTGGTTTCATAAATATCCAATCTCTTTCCTGTTTTTCCCTTATCCTAATACCAATGCTAGAAACATTATCTTAATAGTGGTGATACCAATGTATATTAAATAAGGGTAATATGTGGAAAAACTCATCTTGAAATTGGAAATCCGCCTATCTAATGGGACTACCAAAATTAAAAACTCTGCCTATATATGTGGTACGGAGGGAGCAATTGTTTTACGGTTTGACCTATTTAGGCGGTCAAAAACAACAAAAAAGGGTGGGTTTTCGATTCTTACCTAATTGAAGTAATTATTTGCGAAGAATCGATGAAGTAATTACCTAATTAAAGTAATTACTTGTGGAGAATCGTAGTTGAAGAACAACAAAAGAAAAATAAAAAGGAAGAAGAAGAAGAGACAATGGAGAAAAAGAAAATGATTAGATTTAGGTTTAGTTTTTGGCTTTAGATTAATTATTTAAAATAAAATAAAATAAATAAATAAATAAATTATTTAAGAATATCTTCTTTTTTTTAATATTATTATGAGTGAATATTCCCTTATCCATATTTGGGGCACTTGAATATATAAGAGCCCTCAAAACCAAAACCTTGGATCCCCTATAATAGGTTTCTTATGCAATGGCTTGCAAAATGAACCAATGACCCAATTTTTATAGTGATCTTAAAACTGCATCAGAGTTGTAATTTTGATTCCCAACTCCAAAATTTGTACATCAACGATGTCACCAAGGTGTAACTAGTTTTCTATGTGGATTTACCACAACTATTTAACAGGGTTTAATTGGGGGCCCTTGAAAACAATTAGGGGCCTCACACTACAGGACAAAAAGGTCACCCAAACCTAAATTTGGTTACCCCTTATCCAAAATCTTTTTTAATGGTTAAATTACCCCTAAGTGATTAGTTTTAATAATTAGTTAAGTGAAGTTAATTATTTGGTTGGGGAAAAATCAGACTTACGAATTAAAATTTGGGAAAAAAGAAAAGTTGTGTTTTTGTGAGTTGAGAAGAAGAAGAGGTGTTTTTGGGAGGAAAACTTTGGGTTTTCAGAAATGAGTTATTCAAGTGGAGGAAATGATGTTGGTGAAGGTTCAAATAACAAACATGATTGTGTTGATGGTAAGATTATCTTATATTTTCCTATGGATTGTATATATGTCACAACACAGTGCAAGAGTCGTCAATGTCTAGGGGTGTATACCTTAACGACTCTACAGGGTCGTCAATGTATTGACACCAAAAATGACGACTCAAACCTGTAACTTTTCCTGGTTATGAAAAATCGTAGGGTAATATGATATACCCTGACGACTCTACATGGTCGTCAGTGTATTGACACCAAAAATGACAACTCAAACCTGCAACTTTTTCCAGGTTATGAAAAATTGTTAGGGTAATATGATATGCACTGACGACTCTTAGTTGCTTGGGCCATGAGTCGTTATTTTGTGTGTTTATACCAAGACGACTCTGAAATTTTTGAGACATAGAAACTGTTTGTTTTTCACCTAGGATCGTTGACATTTAAAAAAGGGTCGGTCATAGAGGATCGTCATAGATGTATATATTAGATTAACGACTCTAATCTAGGACAAAAAATATGGAAAACCAGAAATAGGGTCGTTATCTTCCTCATCATATAACCTAACGATTTTTTATGGTCCTACATGCATATGAAAAATCGTTAGGGTTTAGGCTTGTCGGTTAACGACCCTCTTACTGAAACTGAAAATTTGTGAAACTTTATTTTTCTTTTTTGGAGTCGCTAACGGAGGAAAAGAGAGTGAGAAGGGAGGGAGACTGATTTCTTTGTTTAAAAATAGAAATGAATCGGGGCTTAGGGTTAATAGGTTTTTAAGTAATAAGGGTAGAATGGTATTTTCACCACCTTTTGGAACCCCCTAAAATTTTTGGTGTGGGTATAAATTGGTGAGGCCCCTAATTGTTTTCAGGGCCCCCCAATTAAACGAGGCTATTTAAGCCTCCCTCATTAGGGCTTCTTATCCTCATTTCATTCTTCTCTTCTTAGTTTCACATCTGCCTCTCCTCCTCCATCTCTTCTTTTGTTGTACGCCGTCTTAAAAGCCGCTTCCACAAAACCATGGAGTCTGATGTTGATGATCAACGGAAACAAATCACTCATCACAATGATTTCTCCTCTCAAATGTAAAATCATCTCCGTATCTTTTTTTTTTTTTGAAATTGAAAAAAGCTGACCAATCGTCATTACAGATCTGCCATTTAACCTCATGATCTGTGGCAGGTAAGTGATAGAAATCAATTATCCTTTCAATCGTACTAATTACTAATATAAGCGTATTGCATTCCAAATTTTGATTCCCAACTCAAAATTTTGTTAAGTCTTTCGAATTCCATGACTAAATCATTAAAAAAAAAAACTGCACTAAGACTCAAAATCTAGCTTTGAAACCTACAGCAGATGGTTCGAAATTTATTCAAAAGGAACCTTTTTAGATTGGCTCTAGCGGTTACATTCATGCCAACACTCAAAATAAGTGTGGATCTAAAAGACTTGTTCTGGTTTTCTATTTGTCAAATGCAGGTACCTTGAAAGAGGCTTCTAAAAGAACAGGCTGAGACTTAATTTGCAAAACAGAAAGGATAAAAAGAATCAAATCTCGTGACTAGCAGTGAGTTTCATATCCTTGTGATTATTAGATGAGAACTTTTTGAATGTGGTAGATTGTAGAACATTCGACATGAGATTTGTCTTGTTGTATAATGTGGTAGTTAATGAGTGTTGTGCCTCACATAGGCGAACAAAACGTAGTTAATTATAGATTTTTACAGCATATGCCTATTTAAAAAAACTGGTGACATCTTACAAGTTTAGCATGTAACTTGTGTATTCTACTGTTGTAAGTTGAATGTAGGGTTGTAGCTGATATAACAAGGAACTAGTAAAATGTTTTGATTTTTCTTAGATTGAATATTTTGTAAAATCATTGGACCACCTCTTCATAGAATGTTCTGTAGTTTGTTAGCATAGGGACTAGTACGACCGTTGCCACGGTGGGAGGGCCGACCGAAGAAGAATCTGAAGATAGGGTTTGTCTGCGACTACTTTCATCCCGTTTCAGAAAAGTGATACTTTCATTCCGTTTCCGCAAAAGTGATACTTTCGCCCCCTTTCCGAAAAAGTGGTACTTTCTCCCCGTTTCGGAAAAAATGATACTTTAAGCCGCGTTTCGTAAAAGTGATACTTTTCCGAAACGAACGAAGTTTCATTTTCCCGAAACGGGTAAAGTATCACTTTTCCGACACGGAGTAAAAGTATCACTTTTCTGAAACGATGTGAAAATATCACTTTTTGCAAACGGAAAATTAGTCGATCCATAAACCAAAATATGGTTGCATGATGTGTTATGCATCTTTTGTGGTGGTTTGCATAATGGCCATGCTTTCAATTTTCGAGAATTGTGCCTAAAATGAAAGTATCATTTTTCTTGAAACGGAGGGAGTACATCGTTTTATTAATTGCAACGAAAAATTGGTTGATGCATAAACCAAAAGTTTGCTACATAAAGTATTATGTATCTTTTGTGGTGGTTTGCATAATGCATATACATTTAAATTTCTAAAATTGTGCCTAAAATGATAAATACCTCCGAATTTTTCGTAAAAACTCTAAATTTGATATTGTTGTTTGTACTCGTTGCGTAGAGTTTTTTATAACCTTTCCAACGATATAAAATTTGTAAAATTCCAAGGCACGGATTTTTAGATATGTTATTTTAAAGTTTTCTTTCCAATTATACCCCTGAAAAGATAGGATACATAAGGAGTTATAGTAATTGGACTAAATTGGAGGGACATTTTTGGTTTTTCGGCCCTAACCATTCTCAATCTTTTTGTGGTAATTGATCACTTAGATTTGACAAAAAAGTGGCCATATAAAGGACCTCCCTCGCTTCGCTCGGTCGGCCCAATAAGGTCACTACAGAATGAGGGTTTTACTATCTCCTTAGCCCCATCTTAATTTTGACCGGCTCTTACTATCATTATCACTTTAAACAATTGAAGCCTCTATCCGATTACATTTCACCTTTTATTTTCTGGTTCGTTTGGATGTCCATGAACTTATATTTCATTAGCAGCAGTTTAAATTGAGTCAGTTTTGGATCAGGCATTCAGTAAAGCTACTGAATTTAGCTGTCTCAGATTCCACCTCCCATATTATTTATATACCAGTTGTTAAATACATTGGATGCACTTTTTCCGCCTGCGGGTTATGTTAAAATGAATACTGATGGAGCAGCCACTTCTAATCATCAGATGCCATTATTTGACCAATGAATTCCCACAACAATTTAAGATATGATAAAATTAATTTTGGTAGTTCATACGTTGTTGATTTAAAAATTCAATAGCAGGACTTCTGGAAGTACCGAAAGCTCAATCAGCATTTCATCCAACATTATTTTGCTCCCTCCAATCCAAGTGTTCAGTAACTTTACCATCTATTTTCTTCTTTCTAGGTAAGTTTAGTTTACTTGTTCCCTTTCATTCCCTAGTTGTAATTAGGGTTCATCTTTTTTAAATTTTCATCTATTAATGATTCTAATATACTAATTTCATATTTATCACATTTCAGTATGAAGGTGCTTTGGAAAAGGAGATCAATGAAAGGGATAAGAACCACCAGTGAGTTCTCATATTCATATGGCTGTCTAAGAATCAGATGATGAAACTGCTTGGATTTGTTAGATATGGTAAGTGTATAAATTGTTTCATAATTCCTTCAAATGAATTCTTAAACCAATAAATTAACAGTTGAGGGATAGATTCTGTAGACTTCTTTTAACATGCTCACATTTCAAGAAGTCTTGATGTTGATGTGAAATTAGTGATTTTTGAATTTCTTTGATGTGAATATTGTTGGCCGATCATGCAGATCTCCTTTGCTACCAGAAGCTTCCAAAGGATCATTGAAAAAAGGTGCACTGAGATTAGTTGGGCTAGCTACGAGTATATGGAATACTTCACTCTTCAGCTATCCGGTGGTGAGTTTCATAACCAAATGACAGTGTAATAATCAGATGATGAAACTGCTTAAAAAGTATAATGTTGGTTTATTTTTCATTGGGATTAATTTGTGAAGCAATGAATAACAATTAAGAGAGATGGATTACATAGATTTTGTAACTTGTGATTCTTGAATTTATGAATTTTTGTAAGCACATTTTCAACACTCATGTACTTCCCAAGGGAGGAATTTAAACTACGGAAATTTAAACACTAGCAAGCAGATTATAATTTACTTACGATCAGAGTAAAGTGATGTAGCAACCACAGAAGTCTAAGCCATATTGGTGATAGATTAAACAAAGCAACAAATATTAGAACTATGAGAGGAGAAATCATTATGTTATTTTGCTATCCATCCAAATGTTGTGGTGGTCTCTAGTGATCCCCACCATCTCTGTGTAATGCTTCCCATACAAACCCAAAATTCTTCCACATAACAACAACCCATTTCTCTGATCAGATCTGCGAGATTTTTCAACACCGCCGCCGCCGGCCTCACTAGTCTCTCTTCTCCACTACCACTCTCTCACTTTTTTCTCGGTCATTGAGATTCAAGGGCTCTTTCTTTTGTTTTTATAGGTAAGACGAAATTGTGATTTACCGAAATATCCTTTGAATCTACCTTGGATTTTTAGCCCGGGCCTTTAAACTTTGGAGCACACAACCCAGCATTACAGAAGTTGTCTTAAAGTACTGCTCTGCATGAAACATGGTTGCAATATCACTTGACTATGATCGCAAGTAAATAGCTAATCAACTAGGTAGTGTTTTCATATTAATAGTCTAAACTAAATTTCAAACTTGCTTCATATTTTCTTCGCTTCCTTTGCTTTGTACGAACATGCAATTGGAGGATGCATAAACTAATTAATTGGGGGATATTTCACTGTAACTGCCGACATGGTCTTTGAATGCCGGCAATCCATCGACATAAATCTTGATAACTTAAGGTTAAAAGAGACTGCATTCTGGAGGGATTTTCATGTGAAAATTCTTATTCTCTGTGACAGATCTAAAGCCTATAATCCTTTCCAAAAAGTGTCTGACGATAAACCTAAGTTATAATTGTTAATTATCCTCTCCGTTAATTTTGAGTACATGTATTTAACTGTGAAATTTCCTGATGATGTGAGTGGCCATCTGAGTTTATCTGTTTTCGTCTCTGCATTCCTGTTAAAAGCTATTCGAATCCCACAAATTTTCCTTGCTATATTTTTCCAGGGAATATAGAGTGAATTAAGGTGTCATTCCATTTTTTGGTGGTTGGATTAATAAGATCTAGGGAAAATTGGGAAAATGCCCCAATATGGAGTGCAATGTTGGAGAACTGCCCCAACGTTAAAAAAAAGTTGGAAAAATGCCCCACGTTTAGAAATACCAGTTAAATGCGCATGTGTGAGCTCACACGTGCGGTAAAAAGACATAAATACCCACCTTCATTTAGATCCTGCCACGTTTGCGAACAATCTGACAGACTAGGAGAAGGTTTTGGGATTAGAAATTTGGAATTCCCAAACTAGGATTTCCTTACTAAAACTTCTTTTGTTTAGACAATTTTTATTATACTGCAGTATCAGCAAAATGGTGGAAGCTTTGGCATCGTAAATGCCCTCCTCATATCAAACATTTTCTACGTTTTTTAGGCCATAAAAGTTGTTGGTTAGAGAACATTAAGGAATAGAGGTTTATATATCCATGTTTCTTTCCCACCGTGTGACCAATGTGCAGATTCATTGGATCACCTGATTCTTATTAGAATGTTCTGTAGTTTGTCAGATTTCTGGGATAAGGTCACTATAGAACGGGTGTTTACCATCTTTTCTACCCTCTGGCTTCTTCCTTAGTTACTGTCATTATCACCCAATACAATTGAAGCCTATCTCCATCTGCATTATATATACCTTTCATATTCCAACTGCAGCAGTTTGACATTGAGTTAGTTTTGCATCAGTCATTAAATAGAGTTACTGAATTTTAGCACGCTCTGTATCAGATTCCAGCTCCCATATTAGCCCAATTGTTAAAATGTGTTGGACGGACTTCTCCACCTGCAGGCTATGTTAAACTGAATACTAATGGAGCAGCCACTGCTAATCATCTTGCAGGTACAGGTGGAGTACTTCAATCAGATAATGGTACCTTCGCTTGCAGCCTTCCCAAAACACATTTTCCACAAATGGCAGCAACATGGGAGAATTATGGGCCGTTAAAAAATGTTTGGTTTTTGCACGTAATCTAGGAATTACGAATTTTCAATGTATATAATCAGTCTTGTAAATTTGTTCTGTGAGGTGGCCTGGTTCACATTCTGAAAGATATTGTTGATTTAGCTCATCTTTCCAGGATGTTTTTTTTTTTCTTTCTTTTTTTGACTCGCAACCATAGTCTAATTAGCCAAATAGGCAACATCTCCATTTCTTAGTCATGTATATATAGATATATAATGGGGAAGGAAGGAACTAAAAAAGTATACAGAAATACCTTTGCTTCTTGTTTTTATTCTTTTGAAGGTGAACTTTTTGTTTGGATAAAAAGAAATCTATACATCCATTGATTGGCCTTGTGAGATATATGAGTGTACGGTTAAACACAATCTTGTTACTTTTTTTTTTTTTTGATGGGTAAATTAAAATTTATTAGAAAAGAAGAAAAAGGGGTTCATGAAACCTGATCATCCAAGACAAACAGACCGACCCCAAAAAAAGGCCAAAGAAGCCAGCAACAAGAAAGATAATTCCGAAACAAACCTACGGACAACAACAAAGACAGAAGCCCAAGAAAGAGACTCAAACCAGCAGCAACATGCCACGAACCAATCTTGTTACGTTGCGAGAGACTTGAATTTTGAGCCATTTTATTCGTCAAATTAAGGAAACCTTTGTAGTAGTGACAAGAACTGAAGATTGATTATGAAAATGAAAAACACACTAGATAGCTGATTATATTTTTACTTACGATCAAAGTCAAGTGATGGAGCAACCATTTATGTACTGAACCAAAAGTATTTAGCCAAACAAGAACTGGAGCATTATTCAGAGGCCCAGACTAGAATTCAAAGGTGGTAGGTTAGATTCAAAGGATATTTTGGTAAATCACAATTTGGTGTTACCTATAAAAGCAAAAAGAAAAAGCCCTAGAACCTCATTTGATTGATTAGATAGAGAGAAAAGTGAGAGAGTGAAAGTGGAGAAGAAAGACAAGTGAGGCCGGCGGCGTTAAAAAATCTCAGAGATCTGATCACAGAAATGGGTTGTCGTTATAAATGGAAGACTTTGGGGTTTGTATGGGATGCATTACAAAGAGGTGGTGGAGATCGGATCACAGAGATCACCACATAGTGGATGGATAGCAATAGCATAATGATATCTCCTCTCATGGCTCTAATATTTGTAGACTTTTTATCATCGTAAAAATATGACCAAGGAAAAATTGGGAACCCTCATCGTGAAGGATGGGGAAACTCCTACTGAGATAGCCTTTTTCTGTAGTTACAACTTGGCAGCACTATGATTTTTCAGACAATCCATCATGGAGATCAGAGAGACACCAAGACAATTTGGCAGCACTATGATTTTTCCTCTCATTCTTTTAATTTCTGCCTATAGATTCTAAGAATTAAGCTTTCAGATTCTTTTAATTAGTATTAAATCTAATGAGATTGTAAACCAAGATCTTCGGAAGGAATGTTTAATGTTTCAAAGGAAATGACTCTTTAGAAATTCACTATTGATTTGTTTGAAGATGATTTTGTCTTTTAGTTTTTCATAAGTTCTTCATTCAAATTGTGACTACAAAAGCTCATAAGGATCATATATATATTGGTAAGAATATGCTTTTGTTAAATTCAGATGAGTTTTAAGTTCTTTGTTTGTTCACAAGAATGTTCACTTTCAGTTTGTTGAGCTTGCTTCTTAGCTCTATTTCATTTTAATAGTGTTGCACAGTTATAAAGCTAAGAATCATTGTCAATGTAGACTGTCTTATAACGAGTTGAGCGAAGTGCAGTTAGGTGTTAAGCTTGCTCTTAAGTACAAAATCAATTGGATGAAAGCTTGGGATGCAAAAAATTTCATATCGAGGTGGTGCACTAGTGTTAACTATGCGATGAGTGTTAACTATGGTTTACATCATCACAGACATCTGCAGTTTCATCTATAACATTCTCATTAGCTACATCATGAGCCCCTTCATTTTCGGCAGATGAGCTTCCAACTAAATTGCGTGCCCTCTTAACAACAAATTTATCAGGCGCTCCTTATTGAGATCGTACTACTGCATCACTTCTTCTTTTCCGTTTGAGTCTAGAATACCCGCTTTCAGCCGGTATGACCTTCTTAATACGCATTTCTATAAGTAAAGCAAACCTGTACATCACAGCGCAGGGAACCAAAGAAATCAATTTGATTTGGAGAGACAAACTAATATGAAAATATCAATCCAAAATGATAAATTTTACAGTCACACACAAGCAATGTCAATTATAAGTTTTAATTGTAACTTATAAGGTACACCTGACAAAAGCAATGGTGATTGTTAAGGTAGTATACTCAAAATCTTCCGGTAACTTCCCCAAAAATTCAAGAATAAAAAATTAATCCAATCCATTAGGAGTTAGCATCATTGCGTTTAGGCATTAGAACTCTAATTTGGGTTTTAATTTAATAACCACTGTCTTCAAAAATAGATATGAAATGTAAAAATGCTATCCCACACGACTTTGCGGGATGGCATTTGTCAGTGCTATCACGCACGACCTTGTGGGAAGCTATCCCGCTCAAGTGGGATAGCATTTGTCCATTTCATATCTATTTTTGAAGACAGTGGTTATTAAATACTGTAATGAAATAAGTCATTCAATCCGTTAACTATATCTACTGTATAAAAGAAATAAAGAAGTAACTACTGTATACTATAACTCAACTCAAGTCTCAAAATCAAATCAAATAAGTATAGATGATAGATTACAATTAAAATTGAAGAACTAACTTGTTAAATAAATGGGTACCATAGAAGCCATGCAACAATTTTTGTTTCTTTCGATTGTTTTCTTTTGGGAACCTCTCTCTGTTTGTGAAAATGTAATTACCCAACCAATTTGTTTTCTAAAAATAAAATGGAAATAAGAATTTTAACACTATAAAATACATGATTCAGAAATTAAGTATGGCATATGGTTACACAATCTTAGCTAACCTAAAATAATATTAAACTTGTTAATTTATAATGGAAAGATTATTAGGACTCAAGCATCGTAGAGAGGGCAATGTCAAGCACTCCCAAAAGCATATCCAGTCCCACTCCGCACCAGACAATTCTTAAATTGCACGATCGGTCTTTATTTCAACCCCATGACATGTGGATTATGGGCTCACCACACTTCCACTTCCTCGGTCTAAATTGGTTTTATTCCGGTTTCCTCCAACATTTCAGTACTTGTTTTTATGAATACTGATCTTAGGTTACTTTAGATTTTTCATTTTTTCTTTCTCTCTCGCCTTCGACAATTACTCAAATAAGAGGAACCTAAAGTAATCCATGTTTAGCGCATCAAACTTACATGAAAAATAATGATAATATGATTGCAAATTTGCACACATACAAAATGAGTAAAGCAAACTACTACGTACATTAAATATGTATATGATTCATATACACATGAGTAAATATGCCATTGCGGTAAAAAATAAGCCAATCTCTCTTTCAAAATTTTGTCAAATGAATAATCTAAATACAAATTTTATCTCGTAATTCAAAATTTACTATAGTACAAAATTTGTAAGTGTAACCTGAAATATGACCATGAATTGAAAATCTACCAATTGTGCAAATACACTTTATACCGGTGATGTAACTAAAGTGTAAATTCTTTTTCACTATGTTTATTTACCCTAACCATTTGAGCCTCAATATTAGGGCTTCATACCCTAGTTCTCTTCTTTTTACTCTGCCTCTCTGCCTCCATCTGTTCTTTTGTTATCCGCCTCCTCCAACACCGCCGCCACAAAATCATGGAAGCTGATGTTAATGATCAACAACAAGGGAAGCAAATCACTCTTCACAATGATTTCTCCTCTCAAACGTAAGTGATCACCCTCTTTATTTCACCTTTTTTACCCTACATGTCGTTTTTGTATATCTGTAATGTCGGTAAAAATGGATTTCTCCTCTCAAACGTAAGGAGGTGATTCAGTTTGCAGTTGCCTTGAAGGAGGCGGTAAAAATGGAGATGACCAAGAAGATATCATGGGGTTGCGTGAGTTTCATATTTTATTTGACTGTTTAAGAATCAGATGATCAAATTGTTTGAATTTGGTAGATAATTAGATGATAAGTTGTATAGATCGGTTTTTTTTTTTTTTCTTAGAAACAGTTGAGCGATAGATTATGTAGACTTTGTAACATGTGATTCTTGAATTTCCAAATTTTTTCGTATAAATTTCTACATTTCAAGACATCTTCTTCTTGAATTACTGAGTTTAATTTATTTGATGTAATTGTAGTTAGCAGATCATACAGCCAAGTAATCATCCTTTTGTCTACTCTAGGCGTCAGAGATTACGTATTTGAAAAGAAGCAAAAAGAAGCAGTCAATCGACTGGATTCAATTTTAACCGACCCATTAAAGGCGTACGAAGCACTTGAGATCATGTCCCCAGCAGAAACCACAATTATCCTTAAGGAAATGCTTTTCTGTTGTTACAAGCCTGATCAAGAGCCATTCCTTTCAATGATGCTTCAAACGTTCAGCAAAGCTGTTAGAGTTGCGGACTAGGACAAGGATATTTATTCCAAAGGGAAGATCAATGATGGGATGCCTAGATGAAACAGCGACCCTGGAGTATGGACAGGTATTTGTCCAGGCTTCTCGCCTTGGACGCAATAAGCTCTGTGGGCATTCATCCTCTATGCTTAAGGGGAATGGACCAGCAGACACTATTCTTGTACTTGGGAAGGTAGTCGTTGCAAAAAATCCATGCCTGCACCCTGGTGATATGCATGTCTTGCAGGCTGTCAATGCCATATGGTGGATTGTGTTGTATTTCCTCAAAAAGGGCAAAGATCATTGAACAAGAATCTGAGTGCAATTACTGAGGCTAGCTACACAGTATATGGAATACTTAACTCTTCAGCGACCGGATCCGTATCAAGAACTGCCAATCTACTAGACGTATTGGAAGCAGGAACAGACCACTTTTCTAGATTCACTTGCTATTCTATTGTGTTCAGAAACATTGGCATCATCAAATTTTTCACCTGTTGTTCTCTCCTTTATGTAAGTTGAATATTCATGTCCCTTCTCATGGGCTATGTTTAAGGAGGCTTAGATCAGAATACAAAATCTTAATGACTTGTTCTAATTTTCTATTTGTCAAATGCAGGTACCTTGGAAGGGGCTTCTTAAAAGAACAAGTTGATCTCAAAATCAAAGAGGCTACAGAGTACAGAGAATCAATTTTCATGGCCAGTGGTGAGTTTTATATCCTTATGACTGTCCAAGAATCAAATGAAACTTTTTGAATGTGGTAGATGGTAGACTCTAAGATAAAGATAATGAGAACCAAATTTCGGGACTATTCGTGAGTTTTTACATCTTAATGATTGTCTGAGCATCAGATGGAATCTTTTGAATATAGATGGTAGAACATAACATAAGGTGCACATTCTACATGAGAT
The DNA here is from genome assembly GCA_023531295.1 of Papaver armeniacum. NCBI lineage: Eukaryota > Viridiplantae > Streptophyta > Magnoliopsida > Ranunculales > Papaveraceae > Papaver > Papaver armeniacum. Next base: position 20,174 of record JAJJWW010012854.1, on the reverse strand, counting down.
ATGACTTGTTATATAATGTGGTGGCTGAGAGGGGTCCGGCTCTGATACCAAGTTAGGAATCCCCGGGCCTAACTAACCTCAAAAACCGGCTTGCAAGGTTAGGATTGCCCAAGGCTTATTAAGCATGGAACCTAGAATGCCCTAGGCGATGTGGTATTATTTAACACTCTCATGGGATGACCTAAGATGGAGATAACGAAGCACTTATCATGGGGTTGGAACCCTTGATATATGTTTTCAAATGGTGAGTTTCATATCCATTTGAAACTGTTTAAGAATTGAAACTCTTTGGATCTGGCAGATGCTAATAAGATAAAATCTGTTCTTGATCCATCTTTATACTACTGTAAGAATCCCTATAGATTTACTTGGAAATTCCTTAAAATGCATCCCACTAGTAGAGATGAGCTCATAAAATCTGCCTTGTGCCTCATGACTGAATATTGCCAATGACATGTCTACTAGTCCAAACACTGACTGATGCTCCAATATAGCAACTGCTCTATTTCTTTGCATTATGTTCTCCCCTTCATATAAGTCTAATACTTTTGTTGCTTTTCTTAAGCTAGACTTAAAGACTCATAGTCCTGAATTTCATATTTGTCAAAAGGAGGTACCTTGAAAGAGGCTTCTAAAAAGAACAAGTTGAGACTTCGTCGTGAAATAAAAATGCCTACGGAGAATTCAATTTTGTGACCAGTACGTGGTGAGTTTTAAATCATTATGTTTGCCTAATAATCATATGAAACCCTTTGAATGTGGTAGATGGTAAAAATATGATAAGACAGGATACACATTCGACAAGATTTGACTTGTTGTATAATGTGGTGGCTACTGAGTATTGTGCCTCATTAACATGTTGTACAGAGGTCCAGAAATCAATTTAGTCGTGACATCCCAATCAAATGTTATCTTAATCAAGATTTGCTTTATACCTACTGTAATTATTACCCAAAACAATTGAAGTCTCACTCCACATGCATTATACCTTTTATTTTATGGTTCAATTGGATCTCCGGGAACCAAGTTATATTTCTTCAACATCAGTTCATCGTTGAGTCAGTTTTGTAATAAAAGGAAAAGCCCTAGAAGGATATTTTTAATTGCGATCAGATTCAAGTGATGGAGCAACCATGTTTCATGCAGGGCAGTATCTTATGACAAGACAACTGCTCCTGTAATGCTCTAGAAGGATATTTTGGTAAATCACAATTTCGTGTTATCTATAAAAGCAAAAGAAAAAGCCCTAGAATCTCAATTGTTGATGTAATAGAAAGAGAGTGAAAGTTAAGAAGAAAGACCAGTAGGCCGCCGGCGGTGTTATCTGATCATCAGAAATGGGTTGGTGTTATAAATGGAAGAATTACAGAGCTGGTGGAGATCACAGACACCTCCATACAATGGATGGATAGCAATAGCATAATGATTTCTCCTCTCATGGTTCTATGGTTCTAGTATTTGTTGACTTGTTTTTCTCTCACCATCACCAAGATATCACCACACAAGTGCGAAACTCAGATGGCATATGCTTTGATTAAAGCTGTGAGATTCTAGTTTCAGATTCGTTTTTTGTCCCAAAAGAATCTTGGAGTTAACAAGAAAAATTGGAAAATCTTATCATAAAGGGATGCTCATCAGCCTTGTTCTGTAGTTACAAAGGTAGGATCACTCTTCTTAACAACCACAGACAAATTAGCAACAAGAACAGTCAGAGATACAAGATCTGCTTACTAATCCTGGGGATACCCAGGAGATCACTGAGACCACCACACAATTTGCCACCACTAAGAATTTTTCCTCTCAAGATGATTTGTTTTTTGTTTTCTGTTTTTTTTTTTTTTTTTTTTTTGACAAGTACTTCATTCAAATTGTAACTACAAAAGCTAATCATAATTGCAGCATACAAAGCTTAAATCCCTCATCCATGAAGAACTTAAATGGTTCAGATAAAGTTCTGACTGATAAGCCATGTTTCAGTGTCATCCATGTATTGTAGGTGTTGTTGACTGGTACATTATTGATTAGGATTTTGTATCCATGATGTTGCATAAACCGCTTCTTTTCTCGATTCCAGTTTAATAGTAATGCACACTTACAAAAAGGTTAGAATGATTTGTCAATGCGAACTGCAGTTGAAGAGATGGTCGGTAGTTGCTCTGTTAGGTGTTATTCGACACGACTGTCTTGTAACGAGTTGAGCGCAGTGCAATTTGGTGTTAAGCTTGCTCTTAAGTAAAAAATCAAATGGATGAAAGTTTGAGTGATGATGCTAAGTTTGTAAATTGGACTTGGAAGATGTCCGTGGGAACTGCACCATAAGATCTTCTTTGTCCTTGAGAACCATGCCAAGTTTTGTCCTCTTGAAAGTCGATGTCTAGACCATTTCAGTGTGGCTTCCTGACACCTTATACAGTAGAACCAATTCGCGCTTACAACCAAACCGTTGATTTCATGTAGATCAGCCGAGCAAAAAAAAAATAAAAGCCGAGCAAAAAATTTCATGTAGATCATCCAATACTCATGGAAGAAAACAATTATTCGATTTGAGTTGAGTGTCAACCCAGTTCGCACTCAACACTAAGCAATATTTCTCAACTTACAAGTGTAGCATGTAAGCTGTCACCAAGGTGGAATATCGTTGTCAGTTGAATGTATGGCCTGTAGCTGATATATTGTTGTTCCGACGGTAAGGGTTCATAAAATGTTACAAGTTTTCATATGAGATTTGCTAATAAAATATGTTTTTAATCCATCTTTAAATCATCTTATGGGATTACATTTTCCACAATGGCAGCAACATGGAAGAATTAACTTCGAATAATTAACAGAAATATGCCCATTGTATGGAAGCATCCAAAACCTACAAAATACTGTAAATATGATGTAAACAAAGTGTAACTTCATCACTTTTCTCAGTCTATTTACCAACCCTAACTATATAAACCTAGAGTTAGGATTCTTACCCTAATTTCATTCTTCTCCATCTCTTCGTTTGTTATCCGCTAACCGCCACCACAAATCATGGCATATGATGTTAATGATCAACAACAACAGCAGCAGCAAATCACTCAGCACAATGATATTTCCTCTCAAACGTAAGCAATTACTCTCTTAATTTATTCGAATCGTTTGATTTTTGTTTTTTCTTTGTCTCATTCAAAGATTCATCTGATTTTGTTTTTAATTTTGATAGAAATGAAGTTAGTGGTAAAGGATCTGAAAAGCTTGAGAAGTACCGATCGCGCAATCAGCATTTCATCCAACTTAATCTGGCTCCCTTCAAGCTAAATGTTCAGTAACTTTACCCTCACATTTATTATTTCCAGGTAGGCTTAGTTTACTTGTTCCCTTTGATTCCCTAGTTGTAATCAGGGATTCAGCGTTGATCTTCTTTAAGCTTTCATCTGATGATTCTAATGCACTAATTTCACATTTCAGTTTGTAAGAGCTTTGAAAGAGCAGTTCAAGCAAGAAAATGAAGAAGCAGCGGTGAGTTTTCATATTCATATGGCTGTCTAAGAATCAGATGATGAAACTGTTAGGATTTGTTAGATGATAAGATGTATAAATTGCTTGATAATTCCTTAAAATGAATTCTTAAACCAATCAATTAACAGTTGCGGGATAGATCCTGTAGACTTTTTTTAACATGCTAACATTTGAAGACATCTTCCTGTTGATGTAAAACTAGTGAGTTGTTAGTTTCTTTGATGTGAATGTTGTTGGCCGATCATACAGATCTGGTTTTCTACCAAAAGCTTCCGAAAGATTATTGAAAAAAGGTGCATCGCCATTAGTTGGGCTAGCTACGCAGTATATGGGATACTTCACTCTTTAGCTATCCGGTGGTGAGTTTCATATCCATATGACTGTGTAAGTATCAGATGATGTTTGCATTTGGTAGATGATAAGATATGATGTATAAAAATGTTGGTTTAGTTTTTCCTGGAGATGAATTTGGTAAGCAATCAATTAACCATCGAGAGAGGTGGATTAGGTAGATTTTGTAACTTGTCCTGAATTTTCGTAAGTTCATTTCGACATTTCAAGACATGTTCTTGATGATCTGAAACTAGTGAGTTGTTCATTTCTTTGATGTTAATATTGTTGGCTGATCATACCAGTATGGTTTGCTATTAGCAGATTACTAATTAATTATATCACTACGGGAAAAACAGTAATCTACAAACCGTAACTTCACAACTCGTATATTTAAGGTTGTGAAAGGTGGTATGTTTGACAACTTTTGTCAAACAAAAGTTGTCAAGGTATAAAATATCCAACTCTTAGGACCAAAGAGGAACAAAGAGTCGTGACGAGAATCAAAATCACAACGTTTTTGTGAAAAGAGTAGTGACCACCTTTAGACTTTAACAACTCATCTCGTTAAGGTAGTGAATAACTTTACGACAACACTTATAAGGGTTGTTGAAGATAAAAAAAAATATCATTTGGAATAATGGTGTTTGAGAGATTCGAACACAAGCCAACTAGGTGTTAGCACAAGCCCTGAACCATCCTTCCTTCCTCTCAATATTGGTAGTTTTGTCCTATTTTTTTATTATTACTATCACAACCCTTATAAGAGTTGTAAAAAAAAAAAAACTTGAAAAAAAAAATGAGGAGTGAGGTATTCAACCATCCTTTCACATTTAAATATATGGTTATATTTTACATCTACTTTTATATATAAGAAAATTTCAAACCGAGCCTTAAAAAAAGACCAACAAATGCGCCACTTTGCCTGAAACATACAAGGCATTGTTAAATATAGACACGGTTAAACAACATAGCATAGCAAACCAAAGTATAGAATGTAATATATAAAGTGATTTAAATCTACATTCTAGAGTGACAATATAACAAAACAAACCAAACTTAAAAGAATATTAACATTTACTTTATTTATTTTCAATAAGGATAGTTTGGTCATTTTCATATTCTCCATAATATTTATTGCACTTATTTCTAATAAGGGTAATATGGTCATTTTTACAGTCTGTAATATTTAATTTACTGATTTTCGATAAGGGTAGTCTGGTCATTTTTCACGGTCCCCATAATATTTATTGCACTTTTTTTCCAAAAAGGGTAATATGGTCATTTTCAAAATCTATAACAATTACTTTACTTATTTCTGATAAGGGTAGTATGGTCATTTTCACAATCTCCATAATATTTATGGCACTTTTTTCCAATAAGGGTAATATGGTCAATTTCACAGTCTGTAAGAATTACTTTACTTATTTCTGATAAGGGTAGTATGGTCATTTTCACAGTCTCCATAATATTTATTGCACTTTTTTCCAATAAGGATAATATGGTCAATTTCACCGTCTGTAAGAATTACTTTACTTATTTCCGATAAGGGTAGTATGGTCATTTTCACAGTCTCCATAATATTTATTCAACTTTTTTCCAATAAGGGTAATATGGTCATTTCACAGTCTGTAACTTTACTATACTTATTTCCGATAAGGGTAGTATGGTCATTTTCACAGTCTCCATAACATTCATTGCACTTTTTCCAATAAGGGTAATATGGTCATTTTCACAATCGGTAACATTTACTTTACTTATTTCCTATAAGGGTAGTATGGTCATTTTCATTGTCTCCATAATATTTATTCCACTTTTTTCCAATATGGGTAATATTGTCATTTTCAGTCTGTAAGAATTACTTTACTTATTTCCGATAAGGGTAGTTTGGTCATTTTCACAATTTCCATGATATTTATTGCACTTTTCCAATAAGGGTAATATGGTCATTTTCACAGTCTGTAAGAATTAATTTAGTTATTTCCGGTAAGGGTACTATGGTCATTATCACAGTCTCCATAATATTTATTGCACTTTTTTTCAAATAAGGGTAATATGGTCATTTTCACAATCGGTAAGAATTACTTTACTTATTTCCGATAAGGGTAGTATGGTCATTTTCACTGTCTCCATAATATTTATTGCACTTTTTCCAATAAGGGTAATATGGTCATTTTCACAGTCTGTAACGTTTACTTAATTTACTTATTTCCGATAAGGTAGTATGGTCATTTTCACAGTCTTCATAATATTCAGTCTTACCAAGTTTAAGGTTTCAGGGAATATTTCGAAGCAATCTTACCTGTAAATGGATGGATTCATCGTTCTTACCAAGTTTCCGACCTATTGTAGTCCACTCCCTACCCGGGTTTCGATCTCGGACCCAAGGTATGCGTACATTATGCCAGAATAGGGTTTGTTTAAGGTTTCGGGGATATTATGAAGGAATCTTACCTGTAAATGGATGGATTCATTGTTTTTACCAAGTTTCAGACTTATCGTAGTCCACTCCCTGCCAGGTTTCGATCTCGGAGCCACGGTATGCATACAATGGGCCTAATATGGTTTGTTTAAGGTTTCGGGAATATTTTAAAGGAATCTTACCCGTAAATGGATGGATTTATCGTTCTTACCAATTTTTCTTCTTATAGTAGTCCACTCACGACCAGGTTTCGATCTCGGAGCCAGAGTATGCATACAATATGTCATAATAGGGTTTGTTTAAGGTTTCGGGGAATATTTCGAAGCAATCTTACCTGTAAATGGATGGATTCATCGTTCTTACCAAGTTTCCAACTTATAGTAGTCCATTCCCGGCCATCTTTCAATCTCATACCCAAGGTATGCGTACATTATGCCAGAATAGGGTTTGTTTAAGGTTTCGGGGATATTATGAAGGAATCTTACCTGTAAATGGATGGATTCATCGTTTTTACCAAGTTTCAGACTTATAGTAGTCCACTCCCGGACAAGTTTTGATCTCGGACCCAAGGTATGTGTAGACTATGCCAGAATAGGGTTTGTTTAAGGTTTCGGGGAATATTCTAAAGGAATCTTACATGTAAATGGATGAATTCATCATTCTTACAAATTTTTCGTCTTATAGTAGTCCACTCACGACTAGGTTTCGTTCTCGGAGCCAGAGTATGCATACGATATGTAAGAATAGAGTTTGTTTAAGGTTTCGGGGAATATTTCGAAGCAATCTTACCTGTAAATGGACGGATTCATCGTTCTTACCAAGTTTCCAACTTATAGTAGTCCACTCCGGACAGGTTTCGATCTCAGAACCAAGAAGCTTCGCATTTATCGATTTCAATGATGTATCCTTCTAAGTTTGAAGTCTTAACCCTCTCAGAGCTTCTTAGTTCATATTCTGTTATGCAGTTATACCACTTTTGAAGTTCGAATCGACATTGAGCTTCATATTTATCTATTTCGATGATGTATCATGCTAAATTTGAAGTCCGAACCCTCCCGAGCTTCTTGGTTCATATTTTTATGCCGTTATACCACTTTTGAAGTTCGAATCGACATTGAGCTTCATATTTATCAATTTCGATGATGTATCATGCTAAGTTTGAAGTCCGAACCCTCCATATTTATCGATCTCGATGATGTATCATGCTAAGTTTGAAGTCCGAACCCTCCCGGAGCTTCTTGGTTCATAGTTTGTATGCCATTATACCACATTTGAAGTTCAAATCCACACTGAGCTTCACATCTATCGATTTCGATGATTTATCCGACTTAGAGTAGTCCACTCACTTACATGTAAATGAATGTATTCATCGCTTACAAGGTTTCGATCTCGGAGCCATGGTATGCGTACAATATGCCAGAATAGGTTTGTTTAAGGTTTCGTAGAATTTTCCGAAGGAATCTTACCTCTAAATAGATGGATTCATCATTCTTATCAAGTTTCTGACTTATATTAGTCCACTCCCGGCCAGTTTTCGATCTCGGAGCCATGGTATGCATACAATATGCCAGAATAGGGTTTGTTTAAGGTTTCGTAGAATATTCCAAGGAATCTTACCTGTAAATGGATGAATTCATCGTTCTTACCAAGTTTGAAGTCTGAACCCTCTCAGAGCTTCTTGGTTCATAGTTTGTATGGGGTTATACCACATTTGAAGTTCGAATCGGCACTAAGCTTCATATTTATCGATTTCAATAAGGTATCCTGCTAAGTTTAAAGTCGAACCCTCCCGGAGCTTCTTGGTTCGAGTTTGTATGGTGTTATACCACATTTGAAGTTCGAATCGGCATTAAGCTTCATATTTATGGATTTCAATGATGTATCCTGCTAAGTTTGAAGTCAGAACCCTCTCGGAGCTTCTTGGTTCAGAGTTTGTATGCCATTATACCATATTTGAAGTTCGAATCAACACTGAGCTTCATATTTATCGATTTCAATGATGTATCCTGCTAAGTTTGAAATCGGAACCCTCCCGAAGCTTCTTGGTTCACATTTTGTATGTCGTTATACCACATTTGAAGTTCGAATCAACGCTGAGATTCATATTTATCGATTTCGATGATGTATCATGCTAAGTTTGAAGTCAGAACTCTCCTGAAGCTTCTAAGTTCATAATTTGTATGTTGTTATGTTGGAATATTTTCAACTACGCTATCCAAGGGAGGGTCCTGGTGGTACGTAACTGTTTCAACAGTCACAAACATATCCAGAATATTCAAATCCAACAGACGCCATTGATGTCTGATGATGAAGAGACTCGTCGTTTCGAATCAACACTGAGCTTAATATTTATCGATGTAAATGATGTATCCAGCTAAGTTTGAAGTTAGAACCATCCTGAATTTTGTGGTCCATCTCTAGTAATCTTATAACCTGAGTTTACCAGTGTGAACTAAAGATACTTCATGCCTGTATGACTTCTAAAAATTACTTCATGACCTATGCAACTAGTCGAAATTCAAACCGGAAGCAGAAAGAGAAAGCACAAAAACACAAAGAGAAAGCACAAAGAAACACGCCAATTATCGAATTCATTTTTCATTTCTCGATTCATTCTTATACATTTTTTGGATTTTTTTATATCAAAATGTCGATAACAATGTCCTAAATTTATTAATATTTTTTCTGGATTTTTTTTCATGTCGAAAGTTGATAATTAAACCGAAAACACGAGTTCGTATTAGCACAAAGAAAAACACACATGCTGCAATCCGTATGAGCATTGAAAATACAATCTCAACCGTCAGATTCTTTTCTCAATCTGTATGAGTGGATCAAACGAAATCCAGTCCGTCCATTATTTTCATTCACCCATTCTTCTCTCGATCCCTCTTCTTCATCATCTTCTCTCTCTCGTTAACTCCCCCTTTCTCTTCCCCCTTTCTCTCATCTGTAACAGTCGATTGTAGGTGGAATTGATTACAAAAAATAAGGAATTTTCCCTCGTCCTCTTCATTATCTCATCTCCCCCCAAAACGAAAAACCCCTAATTTTCTTCTTCTCTCAGAAATTTTCCCTAATATTTTCTGTTCAATCCAAGATTATTCAATCCTCCTTCCTCTCAATCAATCAATTTCTTCGAAGTTTGTAGCTAATCTAATCAGTAAGTACTTCGAAATCATCAAAATCCTTGATTTTTTCATTTTTTGTTTTTCTAGGGTTTGTTTGTTTGTTGATATTGAATTTTTAATGATTTTATTTGATTTTTGAAGATGGCGGAGACTTTAAAACAACTTACATGTGAAGCGATTTCCCATACAGAGAAGAAGATGGATGATGCTGTTACGGGTAAAGATCGATGGATGTTTTCTGATACTTACTGCAGGAAGTGGAACTCAGTAGACAGTCAAATTATTTTTCAGGTAAATTGAATAATGTTAGTATGGTTTTGTGTTTTTCGGTGCATTTTGGTTCCTTGTTTGTTCGTTGATTCGAACATTGCAAAGATTTTGCACTAATTTCAGTGTACATTGTGTTTTTATAGGATAATTCTGAGTTTTACCGTCAATTTTTCTCCGGAATTGAGGTAAAAACATGTTCTTTCTGCTTCAACTACCCTCCATTTGTATGTTCTTGCATTTATTTCAGAAGCTATAACAATTTATTAATAGGTGTTTCATATATTTTGTTGACATAAAATCAAATTATCAAGATGTCCAAGAAACCAACACAAAGAGGAGGACTTAAAATCATCGAATTTTTGTAAGTAATAATGATTTTCGATTATCTTGATTACAGTATGTATGATAGGATATGGGTTTTAGTGATATTGTATTAGTGTGGTGGTGGTGGATTGTGGGGTAGAGGTGGTTGATGCTGGTGGTAGGGGTGATGAATGTGGTGGTGGTGGATGCTGATGTGGGTGGTGAATGGTGAGAGCTTTCTGAGTTATGTTGTATTTGTCTTGTTATACTTATGTAGAGTAATATGGTGGTTTGCAGAATAAAAACCAGAAATTTTATCTTGGTAGTCTCCAAGGGCATGGTGGTAGAGGAACCCTTTGAAAATGAGGCAGTTCATGTCTTCTAGGTCATCTCTTGGACATGTATCATGGAAGATGGGGCTTATTTCACCCTTGTGTTTTTATATTTATGAAAGTGTGTTTGGTTTGGGTTTTGTAAGGGGTTGCTGAAATTTGTAATCATAAACAGGCAGCACTTGCCCAGAAAAGGTCAAGTTTCCAAGGGAATGACCATTTTCCTTTAGCTGCTGAGGTCGCGAAGAAAGCTGGAGAAGCTCCTGCTCGCAAATATTATACCTTTTAACCGTTGCAGGCAGGGTAACTGGAATAAGCAAAGGTAAGAAAATATTCATGGGGATGTCTAGCTAGTTTTATATATTATATGTAGTATTTATATAATGGAAATTACCAGCTCATGTTTTACACAGGCAATTGTGGGTTCTTAGAAGACCGGGACAAGTGGTAATGAATGGATTTCATCTTCGGTATCAAGAGACAGACAACAAGCTAATATACAGTCCAAGGGGAATGAAAGAGATGGTGATTATTCCAGCAACACATTGACGGATTAGAATTGGTTTTGGTGGAGACACATCTTTATGGTTGGATGGCTTTGAACTGGAGTTATTGGTGGTGGCATCCGTGACAACGACATTAATAGATTTCTGCGTTTTACTTGAAGAAAAGTGCTCAAGAGTCGGTGAAGACTTGGGGGTATTGTATGTGGACTGAAATTGTGTATGATCTTATTTCTTGAGACCATAAACACATAAATAATGGGTGAGCTAATTTGCGTTTGAATGTTAATTGTTATGAATCAACTTTTGGGATTGAGTTGCCGCAATCAGTTTACGAAGATTCAAGTGGATGAGTCTAATTTGTGGTAGTTGTTGAGATGGATGCAGATGATGATTGCATGGGCATTTTATGGGTTCAAATCTCTATAAGACATGTGTCTTTTTCTTCCTAATTTGTGTATTGTAAAGATCATTTTCAATTTCTTTTAGCTTCCTTCTGTCAACTATCTCAGTCTGTATGAAGAATGGGTTTGGTCTGAAATGGTGTTGGTCATGGCTGTGAACAGAGGGAGTTAAGAGATTTTGCAGAATGGGGTTCGAGCTGGGAAGCTGAGAAGTTGAGATGGATAACATTGGCTGGACTTCAGTGAATTAGCTAATTTATATGAGTTGTTGTTATTGGTGCAGGATAGACAGTAAGAAGCTAAAGAGGAGTTGATATTGTGACCAGATTTAGATGGGCAGAACAATGAGTGTTGTATAGGGAGAAAGAAGAGGCTTACAATCAGTTGGGGTCATAGCAGTGGATGAAGGTTTCGAGATGAATTGTGTGTTAACTAATTTGAGCTTGACATGAGGGTTGAGCTGTTGCTCTACATGAAGGTTGAGTTGTAGGTCAGGCCACTTCACAACTGACAATATCAAACTCCAGCAGTCCACAACCTACCTTTGCGCTTGATCGTCTTCTTGGTTTAAGTCCAACAATTGCACCTGCACCTCCACCTCCTTCATCGAATCTTAATGCAAACTTGTTAACTTATATTGTAGTTTCACATGTAAGAATGGTTGTAGTGTTTGATGGTTTACATTTGAATGAATGTTGGTATAGTTTGAATGGTATATTTTGAATGTCAGAACAAATTTCATTTTTTTTCACAAATGAAAAATAACCACAAGTGTTATGAAAAGTTGTCAACGGAATGACCTACAACTCAAACAAATGTTGTCATGGAAATGACATACAACTTTTCCCATAGTTGTCAAAGAAGTGACATACAACTCTAACCATAGTGGTCGACGAATGTTCTACAACCCAAACAAGTGTTGTGTAGGAGTTATTTTCACAACCCAGGTAAGAGTTGTGTTAGGCACTAAGAGCAAATTTCGAAAGACTTTGACAACTGACAAAAGCATCGTACAAAACTAAACGACAACTATGTTTACGACTCTTCTGAAGAGTAGTATAGATTTGATGACTTTCTACAACCCCCCCCCTTATGCAACCTATGGAAAAGCGTTGTCGTACATTTACGACAACTGATTTTTGGAGTTGTAGATTAATGTTTTTCCCGTAGTAAAGAACAAAATCATCAAGAACAGCTAATCTATTAGCTAAAAGTATTGGAAGCAGGAAAGACCATGGATTCTATTCTCTTGATTCAATTGCAATGCTTTTGAGCTCAGAAACTTTATCATTTTTCCCCATGTTATCTTCTTCATGTAAGTTAAATATTCTTGTTCCTTTTCATGGGCTAGACTTAAAAAATGGCTTAGATAAAAAATAATTGTCGATGTAATAAACTTGATCTGGTTTCATATTTGTCAGATGCAGGCCTTGAAAGAGGCTTACAAAAAAGAACAGGGTGAGACTTTGTCACAAAGCAAAAAATGCTAAGAAGAATCAAAATTTCATGACTATTGGTGAGTTTTTATAACTGAATGACTGTCTAAGCATCACATGGAACTTTTTGAATGTGGTAAATGGTAGAACATAAGATCAGATAAGATAAACTGCACATTCTACATTAGATTTGACTTGTTGTGTAATGTAGTGGATAATGAGTGTGTATGTACCTATGAGAGAGAGTGGTGACATAATGTAACTTGTGCATTCTGGAATAATGTTGTAAGTTGAATGTAGGGCTGTAGCTAATATAGCTAGGAACTAGTAAATCCATCATTATTATGTAAATGAAGGATGCATAAAACACTTTAAGTTTTATTAGATTGAATATTCTGTTAAATCATTAGATTAGCTATTCTTAGAATGTTCTGTAGTTTGTAAGCATTGGAATAAGGGTTACGCACTATCTCCTCATCCCCATCTTAATTTGGACTGACTTCTTAGTTACTGTCACTTTAAGCCTCTTTCAATTGGATATCTATGAACTTATATTTCATTAGCAGCAGTTGAACATTGAGTCAGTTTTGCATCAATACGGTACAACCCCGTCTTTTCAATTCCCCTAAATACATATCGGTCTCAAGTTAGTTCAACAGTCCCGTACTTTTGAAAAGAGAAATTAGAATATGAAAATGAAAATGGATCCACTAGCTAGCTGATTATATTTGTAGTTACGATCAGAGTCAAATGATGTAGCATCCATGTTTCATACAGAACCAAAAGTCTTAGCCAAACAAGTAGAGCAGTATTTTATGACAACTGCTGTAGTGCTTTATCACTCAAAGCTGATTAGCCGTGCTGGGTTGTGACCTCCAAAGTCTGAAGCCCCGGGCTAAAAAACAAAAGGTAGTAGGTTAAATTGCAAGGATATTTTGGTAAATCACAATTCCGTGCTATCTATAAAAGCGAAAGAAAAGGCCCTAGAACCTCACTTGATTGATTAGATAGAGAGAAAAGTGAGAGAGCGAAAGTGGAGAAGAAAGACAAGTGAGGCCGGCGGCGTTAAAAAATCTTGGAGAGATCTGATCAGAGGAATGGGTTGTCGTTATAAATGGAAGACTTTGGGGTTTGTATGGGAAGCATTACAAAGAGCTGGTGGAGATCAGATCACAGAGACCACCACACAATGGATGGATACCAAAAGCATAATGATTTCTCCTCTCATGGTTGTAATTAATATTTGTCAACTTGTTCAGTTAATCACCCAGATATGCAGTCCACAAGTGGGAACCTCTGGCGACAGATGCAGTGATCGTAGCTGTAAGATTTATCTGTAAATTGGGATCTTCTTAACAACCACAGACAAATGACCAAAAACAACCAGAGACACAAGATCCGGTTACTAATCCATCCTGGAGATCACAAGACCACCACACCATTCGTAGCACTATGTTTTTCCCTCTCTATGTTTTAATTTCTGGAGCTTGATTATCCTCTTCAAATTCAGTCAGTGAAATCTAGAACATCTGCCTATGGATTCTAAGAATTAAGCTTTGAGATACTTTTAATTAGTATTAAATCTCATGAGATTATAAACCAATTAAGATCTTCAGAAGGAATATATACAGGAAATGGCTCTTTAAAAATTCACTATTGATTTGTTGAAGATGATGTATCTTTTAGATTTTTTTTTTTTTTTTTTTTTACAAGTTCTTCATTCAAATTGTAGCTACAAAAGCACATCATAATTGCAATAGTCAAAAATATATGAATTTTGCAGCACACAAAGCTAAAATCCCTCATCCATGAAGAACTTAAATGGTTCAGATAAGTTTCAAGTTGTTTGTTTGTTCAAGAGTGTTCACTTTCAGTTTGTTCAGATTGATTTATGAGTGATTAGTCGTGTTTCGGTATCATCCATGCATGTATGTAGGTGTTGTTGACTGGTACATTATTGATTAGGATTTAGTATCCATGATGTTGCATAAATTGCTTTTTGGCTCGATTCCAGTTTAATAGTGTTGCCCGCTTATAGAATCAATTGTCAATGTAAAGTAAACTGCAGTTGGAAGTTAATAGTTTTTCTAACATATGCAGCTCTTGAAGAGATGATTCCATAGTTGCTCGGTTAAGAGCCATTCCCGAACCCGAACATGACTGTCTTATAAGTGAAAAATCATTCATGAGACACTTCTACGCAAAACCGGTTTAAGTAATTATTATAGAGTTGCTACAAGCAGTGATAGATGTTGCCAGTAACCAAATTAGAAGAGGAAAGTGACTTACATATCACCTTATTACAACTAACACCGAGTGTTAGTCATGTAATTGACTAACTGATTATTCAAGCTCTAATCAAACAGCATTAAAAATTGCTAGAAGAAAATCTGATTACAGTATGGAAGTGCATTATAATCATTACTTCAACAAACATTTAGCTTTTTAGCATACATTTTTACAAGCCAATTTTGGTCTGAAGCTTGCTCCTAAGTGAAAAATGAATTGGATGAAATTTTGAGTGATGTTGCTAAGTTTGTAAATTGGAATGGGAAGATGCTCGTGGGAACTGCACCATAAGATCTTCATTGTAAAGACAATTTTATGATGTTCGTGGGAACTGCATCATAACAAAATTTATGACGTACCATCAAATCAGCGTACAATCTTCATTGTAAAGAATATTTTGATTATGCTGCAGATCTAGAAACACGGGGGAGGCTTTTGGCATTCTAAATGCCCTTCTCATATTAAACATTTTCTATTGTTTTTAGCCGATAGAAGAGAAAACATTGGAAAATAAAAGTTTAGATATCCCTGATTCGTGTTCACTGTCTGACCAATGTGCAGAATCATTGGATCACCTCTTCTTAGAATGTTATGTATTTTGTCAACTTTAGCATAAGGTTACTATAGAATGGGGGATTACTACCCAAATTAATTTGGACTGGCTTCTCACTGCATTATGCCTTTTATTTTATGGTTCATTTATATCTCTAGGAATCAAGTTATATTTCATCAACAGCAGTTCCACATTGAGTCAGTTTTGCATTAGACGTTCAGTAAAGCCACTGATTTTAGCTCTGTCCCAGATTCCAGCTTCCATATTAGTCCAATGGTAAAATACGTTGGATGGACTTTTCCACCTGCAGGGTTATGTTAATGTTAAATTTTGAATAAGACTGATGGAGAGCAGACATTTCCAATCATAATGCAGGTATAGGTGGAATACTTCTATCAGATAACGGAATCTTCATTGCAGCCTTCTCAAAACACATTTTCGGAGGTCCACTGGTTTACAGCAACATGCCAGTATTATGGGCCGTTAAAGAAGGTATCTTATTAGCACATAATCTAGGAATTACAAAGCTTCAAGCTGACGGTGAATCTATGTATATTATATCAGTCTTGTAAATTGGTTCTGTGAGGTCCACTGGTTTTTTGTTCACATTGTGAAAGATGTTTCTTTTACTCACAACTTTCGAGAGTCTAATTCTGTCGCTGATTTTATTAGCCAAGCAGGCTACTTGTCCTTGTGTTAGTCATGTATAGATTTCAAATCCTTCCTCTTTTTTGGTTTAGCCTCTGTCTCAAGCCACCAAAATGAGGAAAAGCTTTCTTACGGTTTTTGTTCACATTCTGAAAGATATTTTTGCGAAAGCAGGCTAACTAGAGGGAAAATCATCTGAATCAGGCCCGGTCTGAAAGGGAATCTCTCCTGAAATTATTAGGCAACATCATTGTGCTCATCTTTCCAGGATGTTTTTTTTTTTTTTACTCAACCATCCTAAGTCTAATTAGCAAAGTAGGCAACATCTCCTTTTGTTAGTCATGTATGGAATTCCAAATCCTCCCCCTTTTTTGGTTTAACTTTTGTGTGAGAGGGATATCCCGTTGTGTAAGGCATGAACTAAAAAAGTATATAACCTTTGCTTCTTCTTTTTGGTTCTTTTGAATATCATATGGCGAAGCTTTGTTATGTTTTTCACCTCAGCTGAAGGTGTTTGTTACTTTTTGTTTGAATAAAAAAGAATTCGAAGCATTCTTTGACGATTTTGCCGAAAAATAGCTTCACAAAACATAGTACATAGCAAAGGAAGCGAAGAAAATATGAAGCAAGTTTGAAATTGTAGGGGAAATTGAAATGCTTAAAAACATATTCGTAGGGGAAATTGAACACAACCCTGTCAAACGTTGCCAGATACTTGCATCTTGAGCCATTGTTGATGCATCATCATACATATCAAAAATACATATTTCGTCCAATTCCGGCGACCATTGGATGGAGTGGCAAGAACTGAAAAAGACGTATTTCTCTTTTCACTTACTTTTGAAAAGTTAAATAAAATCCTGAACCAAAAGTCTTTAGCCGAACTGCTGTAATGCTTGATCACTCCAAAGTCTTAAAGGCCCAGGCTAGAACTCAAAGGTAGGTCAGATTCAAAGGATATTTTGGTAAATCACAATTTCGTGTTATCTATAAAAACAAACGAAAAAATACCTAGAATCGTATATATCAGTGAGAGAGTGAAAGCGGACAAGAGAGACCAGTGAGGCCGGCGGTATTGAAAAATCTTAGAGATCCGATCATCAGAAATGGGTTGTATATGGGAAGCATTACACAGATTTGGTGGAAATCAGATCACAGAGACCACCACAACATTTGAATGGCATAATGATTTCTCCTCTCATGGTTCTAATATTTGTAACATATATATTCACTGGATCACTAAACTTGGAACCTCTAATGACAGATGCAGTGATCGAAGCTGTGAGATTCTTGCATAATTCTTTGTGCTGAGGTATTTTTGGGTTTCACAAGAGGGGGAACACTTCTGAAACAACAGTCAGAGATACAAGATCCAATTACTAATCCTGGATCACATAGACCAGCACTATGATTTTTTCCTCTCATCCTTTTTTAAGCTTTGAGATTCTTTTAAATTAGTATTAAAACTAATGAGATTGTAAACCAAGATCTTCAGAAGTAATATAAATGCATGCTGAGGAAATGGCTCCTAAAAAATTCACTATTGATTTGTTGAAGATGATTTATCTTTTAGTTTTTTTTTTTTTTTGTTTGACAAGTTGTTCACTCAAGTTATAACTACAAAAGCGCATCATAATTGCAAGATATTGTTGTGAAGGATATAATTTTGCTCCTCTGTTTTTGTTAGTCATGTGTGATTTCAAATCCTCCATTTTTGGTTAGGTGTCTGATGATGTCTATAATAATCACCACATCCATTAATTCAAATCATACTTTGGGTTCCCATATTTTGAGGAAATGGTATGAGAATTATTCGGTAACTTTTCTTAAATCAAATGTAAACAGGTCCAAGATGCCAGCCCTGATTGTAAATTCCATTCCCAACTAAGTGAATTGTCTGTTAGTTGTATGAATTCTTTGTTAACTGCAAGCAGTTTCTTTTCATTCTCGAAGAATAACTTCACAAGGTTCCTGTGTTTACATAAGCATAAGTCAGAGTATATCAAGCTTATAAGGGAATCGACCATTGGTGGATACTGATAAAAGCTTATTTAGGATTGATTAAGCTTATTCCTGTGTTTACATAAGCAACAACGGTACCATAAAAATGCCGTTGTAGGCAAAATTTTGCCACATGAATAATTTGTTTAGTTCTACTGACCCAGAAATGTATCCATAGATGCAAAATCTACACTACAAATTGTGAATAAACCAGATGTAACCAAAGTGTAATTAACTTTTTCAAATCCTTGTCTATTTACCAACCCTTGAGTTAGTAGGGCGCCTTACCCTAATTTTTAGTTTCATACTGCCTCTCCCTCTTCCTTTGTTATACGCCGCAGTCTCAACAAAATCATGGAATTTGATGTCGATAATCAACCACAACGACGGCAATACTGAATCACAATGATTTCTCTCAACGAACACCAAAATTATGGAATTTGATCTGAAAGTTTTTTGTTACTTTTTTTTTTTATACAAATAATGGCGATATCAAAGCAGCTGAAAGATTGAGTGAGTCGGAATGCAGGAGCAGCATGATCCGGACTTAGCGCTTCACCAATCGATGCAACTGTATTCGGTATCTTCACCATGTATATATTCTTCGCCAGCAGTCCTCTCTTCTGCCTCAGGTAAGTTTAATTAGTTTACTTGTTCCATTTTACCCTCCTCACTTTTCATTCCCAAGTTGATCTCAGGGTTGATCTTCTCTAAAATAAGTTAATAATGTTTTTTTTTTTTTGATTTGGTAAATCCTAATAACATAAGTTGGATGTTTTTATGAATTTTTGAATCAATCAACAAATGTGAGATAGATTAGGTAGTCTTTGTACATTTCCACATTTCTGGACATCTTATTGTTCATTTTGAAACTAATGAGTTGTCAATTTCTTTGATGTGAATGTTGTTGGCCGATCATATAGGTGTGGACGTGTGGTTTATTAATGGCAGCTTAATAGAGAGCTGGTAATCTAATAAAAGTATTGGAACAGGCTATGGATTCATCGTCAAGTTCTCCGCCTCTTGTTCTCTCCTTCATGTAAGTTTATTATTCTTGTTCCTTTTCATGGGCTAGACTTAAAAAGGCTGAATAAAAAATAAATGTGGATCTAAAAGACTTGTTGTGATTTTCTATTTGTCAAATGCAGGTACCTTGAAAGAGGCTTCCCAAAAGAACAGGCTGAGACTTCATTTGCAAAACAAAAAGGTTACAAAGAATCAAATGATCAAATCTGGTGTCTAGGGGTGAGTTTTATATCCTTATGATTATGAGGTGAGAACTTTTTGAATGTGTTAGAGTGTAGAACATAAGATTGGATAAGATGAGGTGCACATGGACATGAGATTTGTCTTGTCGTATAATGTGGTGGCTAATGAGTGCTGTGCCTCAATTAGGCGAACAAAACTTAGTTGATTATAAATTTTTACAGCATATGCCTATGAGAAATAGCGGTGACATCTTACAAGTTTAGCATGTAAATTATGTAACTTATGTAATCTGGAATATCGCTGTAAGTTTAATGTAGGGCTATTGCTGACATAGCAATGAAGTAGTAAATTCATCGTTGTTCTGTAAATTAAGGATGCATAAAATGTCTTAATTTTTCTTAGATTAAATATTCTGTAAAATCATTAGATCCCCTCTTCTTAGAATGTTCTATAGTTTGTCAGCAATGGGATAAGGTCAGCACAGAATGAGGGTTTACTATCTCTTCAAAACAATTGAAGCCTCTGTTTATACCTTTTATTTTATTCATGAACATATATTTCATTAGCAGTTTAAAATTGAGTCGGTTTTGCTTCGGGCATTCAAGAAAGCTACTGAATTTAGCCGTGTCTCGATTGCACCTCCCATATTATTTAAACCATTTGCTAAATTGGACTTTTCCACCTGCGCAGTTATGTGTACTGATGGAGCAGCCACTTCTAATCATCTTGCAGGTACAGGTAGAATACTTGGATCAGAGAATGGTAGTAGTATGGTACCTTCATCTTGCAGCCTTAATTTGCGAAACACATTTTCCACAATGTCAGCAACATGGCGTAATCTTGGCCATTAAGGA
>JAJJWW010012853.1:0-81127 GCA_023531295.1 Papaver armeniacum | reverse complement strand
ACTTGATACACTAATTGGCAGTTATGTTATACAAGGAAAAAAATGCACGCATTTCCAAAACCATGAAAAAAAGGCTTCAAAAAGGGAAAAAAAAAATGAAAATATGTCCAATACCAAGTTACAAATATATTGAGAGATGCTATCAGCCCCGCAAGAAGTCTGCGAATTTTCTGGACCTCGCAGCTCTATGTAACCTAACTTTCTTCTTCTTGGAAATTTTTCCATCAGAACCTACTTGTACACGACCTTGCAAATCCATTCTGTTACGCTTGGTCTTCAAACCCGAAGTTTTGAACCTAATTCGTGTAATCAAGCCAACTCTAAACTCCGCGGTTCGGTTAGAAATCGACTGTAGTATTTTCCCCCCAGTACGAACAGTTTTTGCAAATTGATGAGTCTCACCCTTTCCTTGGTGAAAAGAAGGTATTTCTGTTCCTCCCACCTCTTCTTCTCCGTAATAAACCGTTACATTAACGTTATCGTAATATATGCTTGAATCATCATTCGGATTTTCAATTTCAAGATTAAATGACACTATCGCTGTACCGTTACTGGAACTTTCACTACTGGTGGTATTTTGCTGAGCAATATCTGTTGATGATGAAGTTGGGTTAATGTTGAAATCAACAATGGTATAAGTAGGATTTTTAGGACGTAAACTTATCCATAAAACCAATGCAAGTAAGGTTGAGAAGATTACTAATTGGAGTATCCATAGATAGACGTTCTTCGTTTTGCACATCTTTTCTTGTACCTATCGAAAGATGAGAAGAAATGAGAGGATGTGGGAGATACATATTAGAGGTGGTGATGGTACTTTCGGTTAATGGAAGGGGAGGCTGACGGGAATATAAGAGATTGCTTAAGGGTTATTTGTGAAGAAACATAAGATTCTATTCTTCAATCGTAAGAGTTCGTTTTTCTAGTTTGCTTTTGAACTTTGAAAGCTTTTTTCTGTTTATACTACGTGGAGGACTAGCTTGTTGGACATTTTCGTTATACCGCGGGTACCTTAAATTTTGAGTCTGGCATTTGCATTCTTTCCTTTTCTTTTCGCTTTTGTTATAGGGAGGAGCTTTTGTGATCAGGGGAGAGGAGAAATCGGGGCCAACTCACCTGATACGATCTATCCAATATTTTTCCATAAATCGGACAAAACTGTCCTCGCCCAAAACCCTTAACACGTTTCAAAAGTCACCAAACGAAACTTTCCATCTTCACTTCTTCTCTTCTAAACCGTGAAGAGCAGAAATATGCCCTAGAAAAAAATTTCACATCTTCTGGGGAAATCTTAACCAAATCATATTTAGCGGGATCAAGATATTATGGGACGATATCAAAAACCGAAATCATCTCCTCAAGATCTCTCTTATTTTAATTTAATTTTTTCAAAATCCAAAATTTATAAGAAAATTCGTTAGGTATGATTCTTTGATTGATAGATTTTGATGAATGTAAAATTTTATTAAAGGATTAGGGTCAGGTGAGTTTTTGGTTTTCTAATTAGAAGATAACATTTTTAAGGATTCGTTAGATTGAACTAGTAATGCCCCTTTTCAATTCCAGTATAACCATTGAAGCTCATCAATTTCTTTGAATTTTATTGCGATTTCTTGCTAGCATAGGTGGGTAACAAAATTTTTAAATGTTTCCTATCGCAATTTCTGTATGTATTTCTTACGAATTCGCTACGAGCTTTTAGAGATTTCTTAGTGTTTGTTATCTTTGTTGCATCTTTAGTAAAAGCTATTGTTATAGTTTTTTTATGTTGGCAATGATTATGTAGATAGATAAATTCTGATGATTCAATCGAAGCTATGGTGATCAGCTTATTTATGGAGGTTATGTTAAAACTAATACCATGTCTTTACTACATCCCCTGCTGTTTTAGGTTTCCTGAAAGGCCGACGAAAAAGTCATCAGCATCAATTCGAAGAGGTGATCGACGCCGTAATAAAGATATTGTGGAAGAGGTAGACAAAGATACTGTGGAAGAGAGTGATAATGCTAGTGAGGATAGTAGCGAGGACAGTAGGGACGATGCTAGTGACAAAGATACTGTGGAAGAGGTAGACAAAGATACTGTGGAAGATGATAACAGTGAAGAAGAGTTTGATGAAGAAAGTAGTGATGAGGACAATGAAGATAATTTAGGAGAGGCTGATGTTGGAAGAGATTTTTCTAGTGAAAAAGGAAAAAAGGCAGTTGAAGCAAGTGAAATCCCAGGGCAACTTATTAATCCACGTCTTCTATCATATTATAAAGACCACATTGCGCGATTAGTGTGGGAAAATGAGGTATGTTAAATTGTATATCAGTTATTGTATGTTCATTGTATTTAGTAATTGTTTTGTGATTAATTAATCTATTTGTTTGGTAGAATCCAAGAGAAAATCCAATACCATTGCTTAAACTCCATCAACACCAAGATATGGTCAAAACAAAATGGCATATTGATAAAGAGTGTGCTGAAGTTCAAGAATATGTAAAAAAGAGCGGTTTGTATTCTTTAATCAAGTATGGCCATGATAAGATTGATCGTGCTCTTATCAATGCTTTTCGTGAGCGCTGGTATCTGGAGACCAACACATATCACCTGCCTTTTGGTGAGATGACTATTACAATTGAAGATGTTGAGCGCATCACAAGACTTAATGCTAAAGGAAAAGTAGTTAAAGGAGTTTTTGGGGCGAAGACAATGACTTGAGATTACACGTATGATTTGATAAAAAGAACTCTTGGCAAGACTAAGAAAGAGCTTGAGATTGAAAAGGCATTCGGTGGAACTGCCAAAAAATTAGAAAGAAAGTTGAAGCTTAACTGGTTAAGGAAAAAGTTTACAAGTAAAAAGAATGATTCAAAGAAGAGGAAAGAGCAATGTGCTAGAGCATACCTACTTTATGTAATTGGCTCTATTGTATGCGGTGATAAATGAGGTTCAAGGGTAAATGCATATTTCCTGCAATGTTTAGAAAATTTAGAAGAAGTGAATAGCTACTCGTGGGCAACAGCTTGTTTGGCTTGGATCTACCATCATTTGGGCCAAGGTTCTCGAACTGAGGTGTATTCCATGGCTGGTTGTATGACTATCCTTCAAGTAAATATCTAATTTTTCATTTGTTCTCATATATTTTTTGTATTCTTAATAGTGAAATTAATGCAATTATTATATTTACTAGGTATGGATTTATGATCACTTTCCGGTTCTCGAGAGGCATTGTTTAGTATGTGGATATGAGGAATGTAATCCCAGAGCTTCATTATACGTACCAATACAACCAGAAAGAACTCTTGAGCTTGATTTGGTTGATTTGCGTGAAAAACTTGATGACCTTACAGAAGAAAAAGTGACATGGGATCCCTATAAGTCAATCCGAGATGGTTCTATTCATCAGGTTGCTCACTACACTGGACCGCTTAAATGTTTTGATGTGGTTGAGTGGCATAATCCAAATAGAGTGCTAAGAAAGTTTGGTGTTATTCAAGATAAACCCAAAGGTGTTTTCCTGGATAAAGAAAAGACGGTTTCGAAGCCCAGAAGTTTCAAGTCTTATTATCCTAATTTGGATGGATATAGTTGGAGTACATGGGATACATGTTTGATACCTAAGGGTAGTTTACAATGTAAAGTTTTAAATCCATGGTATTGCGAGGATGGTTATAAGAAATGGTTTTCTGAGGTTTCTCACACCCTGGTAGCTAATCTTAATACAAGGATTCTTGCTAAACCTTTTATCGATGAACAAGAAAGCAAAGTTACAAATATCGTAAGTTGTACATTTTTTGTTGTTGCTTATTTTCATTCTTGATTGTAGTTGATCTGTCTCACTAATTTGGCTCTTATTTGGTTTAGAAAAGGAACGTCGGAATTATTCGGAAGTTTGTTTTCAACTCCGGAGCTGAAGATGAGACAATAAGCCCTTCTGGAAAAGCTCATTTACTTGAAATGCTTGAAAATTATGACAACCCTGAGAGATCGGATTTTTTCCCTGATTTTGACGAGGATGTGTGCATTGGAAGTTTACTGCCACCCCAACAGAAGAAGAAGAAGCGCAAGAACTGACTTTATGTTACACTTTTATGTAATGGATATCTTGTTATCAATCTTTTGTATTTCAAGACTTCTCTTTCCTAGTTACACAACAACTCAAGAAGATCTTGAAATGTTACACCTGCTTGACTTTATGTAATGGATTTCTTGTCAGTGTTTCTTGTTAAACATGCTTGTGTGGTCTTTTAACTTGGTTACAGACATTTATGGAATTCTCGTCTTACCTGGTAAACGAGAAATCTGTCATTCTCGCTCTCCAGAAAAAACGAGAAACAAACAAAAATACCACTTTTTTATATGTAATTATCGTCTTACCTGATGAACGAGAAATATGGATTTCTCGCTCTCCAGACAAAACGAGAAACAAAATGAACATTCAGTAATCCAGGATTTTATTTTGCATTCTCGATGTATCTGGTAAAAGTGAAAATTATATTTCTCGCTTTCCAGACAAAACGAGAATCAAACAAGTCCACTTCTTATCAGTTTATGAAATTCACGTTGGATCTGAACAACGTGAATTTGTTTTTTCTCGTTCTCCAGATACGGCGAGAAAGATTGAACTCAGGTAAAAAAAAAATGTTTATACATTAAATTGAAAGATTCAGGTAACACAAAAAAGTTATATATATATATATATATATATATATGCAGTTTCACCAGTATTTGAGAAGTGCCCTTCACAAATTTACCAAAAAAAGATGTGTACAACATCGTACAAACTAGAACTCATCAAGACGAACTGTTTGTTGGTTCTTCGATCCCTGCCAAATGTTCATATTTTTTCATTCTACCCAAGTATAGTTTCGACCAAGCAGTCGAGTTTTCATTTTTTTGTTTCATCCAATATGAAAATCTTGGAAGAGAAGGCAATGGACTACATCGCTTGAATTTTAGCCCGATCAAATGATTGTTGTTGACGTGACCGATAGCTACCATATTCTTTTCAATACTGGGTAAAGTACCAAGGTTGTTGGGACAAAAGTTATGCTTTGTAGTTCACTCAAATACACCACAACTGTGGTGAAAGCTTCAGCAATGATAAACCCACTCTCAGGCATTCTTAACCATTCGTTTTTGTCTATGCCTTCCTTCAATTCTTCTAACATATTTTTACCCCACATAGCCTCATAATAATGTCTCTTTAATTCTATATTCATTAGCATTGTCTCTCGCAAATACCTATAAGGGTTGTGATGCTTCACTTTGAGAGTCAATTGCTTAAACAACACGTGATAACCGCAATTTTCATCCATTGGCATTTCTTGCGTTGCAGCAATGAATTTATGCATTATCGGAGGCATGCAACTCAAGTATTGTGGGTTAATTAAGATGCTATTTTTTTCTGCTGCTAGCATTTCACGATTCCTTTTTTCACCCAATTTTGCCATAATAGCCATAGTTTTATTGACATGCTCATAGAAAGATGGCTCTCGTTCATTGGATCTATCTTTCATTAGTTGCTTTTTGGACTTGCGCCCTCTTTGCACTTCTGAAACTTTTGGCTCATAAACATTGACGGTGCTTGGAAATGCAATTGGCTGCAGTTGGGCTCGCATTATCACTTGTTCGTTTTCTGTCGCTCGGTCCCATGCATCTCGTATTGCATAGAACTCCGGTGTTTCTTCAAATGGTAGTGACCTCCGGTTTGGACACAAAGGTGAACTACTCAATTGCCTCCAAAAATGATCAATAATATCGAGTTCTATGACTTTACCTTGTGTTTTCAACGCACGTATTTCACATGCACATGGAAGCCCATTGATTTTACGAGCCAGACAATTGCATGTCATATCACCATCCATACTGTTGGCAGTGCCATTTATCTCATTAAATACGATTTTCAAAGCTTTAATCGAGACAAAATTAAGGATTTCCTTGAACAAGTCTTCCCCCCCATATGATCATGCATTTGTGTTGTTTTGCTTCTCTCAAACTCGGAGTGAACATTAACATGTTCGTTCTCATAAGAACAGTATGCACGAAAGAAGCAATTTCCGAAGTTGCCACATGAGTTCCCTAAGTATAGTTTTAACTTGGCGTGAGCACTCTCAACTCTGCTTGTTGCAACGTTATCAAAATGTTTAATGTTATAGGTCCAAGCCGAAACAAACTTCTCTTTATATGGGTCTAACCAAGTTTTGATAACATAACTTACAACATCCTTGTGCGTCGGCTCCCATGTAGATATAAACTTAGTAAGATTTGCTTGGTAATCCTCTACGGACGATGACTTAATGACATATTGCGATGCCCCATACCACTTTTTAAGTTCCTTTCTTTTTTCGTCTTGTTTTTCCTTTAGTTTCCCCTTTGCTTCTCTTTGGGTTATGATGGTATCAATCTTTTTAGGTTTGTCTTCGCCATTAGTTGTTGTAGGCTTGAGGTTGAAAAACTTTTGACCGTGAGCATATACATTCTTCCCTATATGCCATGCACAAAGTAGATGAGATGATGTGGGAAACACATATTTAATTGCGCTGATTAACCAACTTCACAATCTGTCACAAAAACCGATGGGATCTCATTCTCTCTGTAAAGTCGCTTGACACACTTTAAAGCCCAAATGTAGTTTGCTTCTTTTTCACGACTCATGAAGGCTACTGCAACCGTGAATGTCTCCCCCGTTGATGTATGTGATACAACATGGAATAAAGGTAACCTATACTTGTTAGTTTTATATGTGCAATCCAATAGAAGAAACTCATGAAAACATTGTGCCAACTGACGGACTCCGGATGGGCGAAAAAAAGATCAATTACCTTCTTTGTTAGAGGATTAAACTTATACTCAACCGTGTAATGGTGTTCTTGAGCTAACTTGAAGAAATGTTGCATCAACGATCTACCTTGCATAGCATATATTTTTAATTTACGTCTTGCATTGTAAATAGTTCTCATGGTTGAATAATTCTTTCGATTTTTGTTCTTGATACTTGTAAGAATTCCCCGAGGTCGACATCCACTATTTGTCAATTCAAGAACTTGCAACTTTTCTTCTTCTGCCAACCTCCCTGCGTATGCATGTCCTGTTAACGTAGTTAGAATAAGGTGATTGTGAAAACCGCAACCAACTCTAACATTACATCTCTCAAACTTGTCACAACTAACATTTAGTCGGAACGGACAGTCACATTTGACGGTACCGCATTTCCGCTTTTTTGTTGTGGTCTTTGGCACATGGTTTTTCGCTTGGTGACTAATGGGCTTACCACTTCTTTCACAACACAATTCCAACCAAGATCCTTGAGCAGAACCACATACGTCCTTAATCTTTGAGGATTTACATACAATCACAAAATTGTGCGTTTTACCAACACATATACACCATGACTGTAACTCTTCTCTAGACCCAAAACCATTCGGTCTTTGAAAATATTCCTTAAAATCGTGATGTTGGGAGGGCACTGAAGCTATGGGTATAGGATGAGTTTCTTCATTCCTAGGGAGTGTGGCAAATGGCACAACCTAAATATTCAAATAAAGTATGATATTAGTAAAACTAACCAAACAAAAACTGGAAGAAGAAAAAACAAAAAACAAATGGACAGTAAAACATTATCTATACATATGGCCACCATCACCGAAATGGTAGAGAAATAAGGAACTTCACCGTCACTCTAGTAACAGTGAAAGTTTTCATTTCACCTTTGTTTGAGTGTTAGTGAAAAGTTGATCTTCACCGTTTTGTGTACGATAGAGAAATTTTCAATTCACTTTTTCGACTCTGAAAGTGAATGTTTGATTTCTCCTCTACTGGTACGAACGAATTAAGGTTTTATAGACTGATTTTTTCTTATATATACATACATCAAGAAAAGCGAAAATCATATTTGATCGTTTGGGTACCTGGGATTCTTCGTTTCCAGCAAACTCAGGTATATTTGATGAAGGAGATTCACCGAATGGAGAAGGAAGTATTAAGGATTGAATATCATCTTCCCAACCTTCATAATCTTTATATTCATCTGTCATCATCTTCGTAAATTTTTCAGAGATATACTTTCAGTAGCTAAGTATCCAAAACCCTTTGGATTTCACGTTTGATGATCATAGAGGGATTTGGGGTTTTAGGGATTTTGTCTGTTCATACGAAAACTATTGATTCCGTGGGTTAGGATTATAAGTAGCAGGTGAGTGGACTTTCATGGATAATTTGGTCCAAAAAATATAAAAATGTAACTCACTCTTAAATCAGTGAGTTGGCCCCGATTTTTCCTCCCCCTTGATCACAAAAGCTCCTCCCTATAACAAAAGTATTTCTTTTTGACACTCTACATATCGAAATGAGACTTTTACGCTCTAGGCTGTGAGAGCTAATCAATCAAAGAAAGTAACAGATAGGCACTTTCTGAGTGAGCGCACAAAGTTGGTTTTCTAGGAGCGAAGCCTTTTGCGCAAATTAGGCGGCCGTAATGGTTGTGCCTTGCGTTTAAAGGACTCTTTCAAGTTAATTGGCATGCTGGCGCATCATACAACACATCACCGGCAAGAATGATGCACCACACAATACACGACATATCACAACACACCATGTTTAAAAAAGCACCAGATAGTACCAGGGGCGGAGGCAGCCCATTGTAAGGGTTTGCACCCCTGCCCAGCTGGCTCCAAAGCCATTTTAGATATATATTTTTTTACATGTATAAGCCTATTTCTGCTTTTTTGCACATCCTGGAATTTTTTTTAGCACCCCATAATAAATTTTTGCACCCCATCCCACAATACTTGGCTCCGCCCCTGGATAGTACACCATATTTCAATTTTATTCCACAAAAATATTTATTAGACTTTATAGGTAATCATTTGGTTTTTGCTAAAGTGACTATTTCTCATTTTATCGACAATACATGTAATATCAAATTTTATGAAGTAATAAATGATTTAAAAAATAAAATAAAATGGATATTGTAAATGTGTTGTTTTAGCGTTCCACCAATAATAAAGTAGATAAAGGTGAATTTAATATCATGTAGATTTCGATCATGATTTATTTTTTTTAGAATAAAGTACTGAAATACGATGTAATACAAAATTTTAAAATTCAAAAAAAAAATACAAAATTTTAATTAGTTTTGTTAGATTTATTATCTCGAAAATTTTAAAGAACGAAAAGTGTAGAAAATATGTGAATTAAAAAGAGGGTCAGAATTGGATATTTATAGGAGATGGATTTTAGGTTACTGGATGATATAATTGTAGAACGGTCGATTTATAATCGCGTGATAGAATCATGTTATCCAAAGATGGTTTAACAGTACATCTAGGTTTCCTGACATCATCTCTTAGACTGATGCTACTTTTAAGGTTAGTGAGAGCATCATGATCAACAACTATGGAAATTCCTTCCTTTCTGGTTAAGGAAGGTGGTTGACTTGAGGCAGCAACACATTTGAACTTCTTTGAGGAAGCCGAAGACCGATTTTGTCCAGTAACTTTTGATGTTTGAGCAAACTATTGAATCATAAATGAGTCCAAACCAGGTATAGGCTGAGTTACAAGTGATTTGGAAATAAAAGGGAGACCCTCGTCAATTACAACAAGTTGTTGAGCTTGAATTATGCCTACATCGTAAATCTTCAGAGATGTAGATCCACTAGACAAATGACTCATGCATGTTGAGTTTTCTTCGAAGATATTTTGCTTCCACTGCTTTGGGGTTGTTCTCAGCAACAATAACCTTTCCTTTGACAATATTATCAGAGATATGAGTATTTTCCATTGTATTCATAACCACATCTAGGATTTGAAGTTTCCTTAAGAGAACTAGAACCGGGGAAAATAGTAACATGTTGGGAAAGCATCCCTCTTGAGACAGTTACACAGGAGGACTACCTCTATGAGAGAAGGAGTAATTAGAATTGTTAGAGCAATGCTCGGTTGAACCCACAAGTTTTGCCATCTCAAGCTTGTTGTCAATATTACATGAACAAAACTATATCTTGATTTCTAGTCTACTAAGTCAAGTCTCGGACTAGGTATAGAAGTTGGTAGTTGAGTATCGGCCTTGGAGGTATTTAAAGAGGAAATGGTGACTGAAAATAGGTTCAAGAGTCGGTTCCAAGAAGCACCATGTTTGGCCTTGAACAGACTTCATCCCATGGGAAAAGGGAAAACCTTTTAGAAAGGACAACATTCTGAGTGATGAACTTTTTTGACGGTTGAGTCTTTACAACCAAATGTTAAACCATTTTTTTCGTTCCTTAACCTAATTTCTATTCAAAATGATTAAGAAATTAAACCTTATAATTCCAACAATATCCCACATGAATAGAAATTGTCTATTAGAAAAGAAAAACGACTCAAAAAATAAACATTGAGATTACATAATGAAAGTTACAACATCGGGACAAATGTAAGACCTAAAGTGCATCATATAAGGGGGTATCTCTTGACATGGCTCAGTGAAAAGGTTACACCGCTCCTAGAACCTGAGTCATGGAGATTTGGGGCCCATGAAAGCCTATCCGGGAGAGAGACCTTGGATT
Source organism: Papaver armeniacum (assembly GCA_023531295.1). Lineage (NCBI taxonomy): Eukaryota > Viridiplantae > Streptophyta > Magnoliopsida > Ranunculales > Papaveraceae > Papaver > Papaver armeniacum. The sequence goes on along the minus strand of JAJJWW010012853.1, from coordinate 70,589 downwards.
TCCAACTATATATATAAGGTTATACCCTGGTTGGACGCCCGAGGGTCTCTTCCAAGGAGTCGATGTATGCTCAAGGCGCCCGGGTACACGGTTGAGCCAAGAGTGCACAGGGCATTTGAAGTGTCTCGGCCATTCTTGGCAAGTCTTGGTATATCTTGCACTCGGCCCGAAGAAAACTCCACTTAGGGTGCAGTCTCGTAACCATAAACCATATAGGTACAAGGGATAAGAGGCTGCGAAAACAACTGGTTGTTGTTAAGACCGGATGGGAGGAGCTAGTCTTGTATGGCCGATGTACGCCTCCTTGAAGGGGCAACCAGGGAGAAGATAAGGGCGGCACCCTCCATTAGGGAGCTGATAAGTGTCAAAAGACGCAAATGTCATGAGATTTTATTTTCGCAAGGAAATTTAGGCTTGTCATATTTGTGCGATGATCCTGTAGAGGCAATAATACTAACGCAATGGTAAGACGAGATCAATGGGTTTTTGCATGAAAATGTAAAAACGTCCTGCGATTTCGTCGCGAAGACGGCAATGTCATGGGATTTTACATTCGCAAGAGTATTTAAGCCTGTCATATTGTCGCAAATAAAATATCCTGCAGAGGCAAAAATACTTAAGAAATGATAAGACAAGGTCAATGGGTCATTACATGAAAATGTAAAGACGTCCTGCGATTTTGTCGCAACGAGGGGTGGCGAAATAAGACCTTTAATTAGGAAGGCAAAATAAGACCACAGAAGAAATGATAAGGCAAGATCAATAGATTTCTTCATTTGTGAAGACATCCTGCGATCTTGTCGCAATGATGAATTTCAACATAAATAAAGATATAGCCATACAAAACATTGAGGAAGCAAATAAGCTTGCGAAAACGATTATATTTCTTCATAAAGTTACCAACAATAAGGCTAAAATTCAGAGATTTCATTACTCAGAGATAATTGGTCAAATCTCTCATTTGAAAATAAATAACAGAGGCAAGTATGGGAATGAGTAGGATAAAATCTTGTTATTCATTTCCACATGATAGATTTATGTAGGATAAAATCTTGTTATTCATTTCCACATGATAGATTTATGTATTCATAATGCTGGTCAGTTGAGTTACAAAGAAGAATTGCTTGATTAATATGCGCAAGTAAAGAAAACAAAGATTGAATTCATATTTAACAATCCAAGAAATTTACAATGAGGGGTTATGGAAATAGAAGATTAAAAGGGTATATATACAGATATCACAAGAAGCAAAAGAAGAAAAAGAAATTATTTCTTTGAGGATTCTTCTTCTTTGTCAGATTCTTCAATTCCATCGTTCTTTTCGCCAGAATCTTCTTCTTCGCTAGCTTCACTATCAGAGACATCCGAGAAAGGCATATCTTCAGGAATATCATCGTGAAGACAAGGATATGAACTAAGAGGAATGCGGTGATCATTGCAAACTGTTTCAATAGTTTGATTGCGAAAACAAACAACATCGTTATTAAAATTCGCTATCAGAGCTTGCGTTGTTTCTTCAACTTGGAATATTTGATGTCGCGAAGAGAAAGGCCATTTGCGAGTCGTTCTTTTTTTCGATTCAAGTTCTTCAATCCTTGTCTGAAATCTCCTCTCGGCTTCTGCAAAACAAGTGACAATAAATTAATACCAATACTGAAGAAGAAAGGAGTAATAAAGTAAAAAGGAATAATAAACAACCTTCTCTGTCAGATATCATATCTTTAACCAAGGCAGTATGCTCGGCATGAAGGCTAACATCAACACCTAAGTTATTCCTGGCATTATCTAGAACCTTCGCAGCCCAAGCGAATTCATCATCATTATTTATAAGGAGAAGCGAACGAATTTGATCTTCTCGCTCATTAAGTATGGCATTCTGACGAAGAGATTCATCTCGTTCAATTTGTGCTTCGAGAAGAGATTTTTGAAATTTTGCTAATGCTTGTGCACCTTTATTAGCAATGCGGTCTTTATCATCTATAAGGCCACTAATTTTCTTCCTTAAAGTTTTGGTTTTCTTATGTGAATCAAGATACATTTGTTTAAATCGGTTGGCTAAACCTAAACTAGATCTATGCTCAATCTCTAAGAGACGATATTTGGCTTGAAGTTCATTTAATGGAAAGGAATCAACTTTGTTTGATGAACTACTTAAAGATTCGTTGAGATGAGTGAGAAGAACATCATTATCCATAGGCTCGGGAAATGAATGGAGAAGAATGGCTTCTTCAGAGAGATTATATATGTCTGCGAAAATAATAAATCAGGCAAAGAAAAGCAGATGACAAAATAAAGACGACTTGAAGAGTAAAAATTTTATACCATAAAGTTGTTGATTTGCACTTTGAAGAGTAGATATTTTAGTCTTCTGAGAAGCAGACTCAACTTCCAACTGTTGAATTCTTTCATCTTTCTTGCGAGATATCGCAACTTCAGTTTCTAGTTCTTGGATCTTGTTTTTGAGTTGGAGATTTTTCTTTTCAAGGTTGTCGCGTCTTTTCTCAAGGTCTGAGGCAACAACAAAAGAAGCTCTTCCAGACTATAAAAGAAAGTAAAGAAATGGTTAAGATAAATTTTACAATCGAAGTTACAAAGAAACAAAGGAATATGAACATACCAAAGCATTGAGAGCATTTAAAAAGCTAGAAGTCATTGTTCAGGAAACTCCGCGAAAAGATTCATTGTCCTCTAACAGCGGGGCATCGCAGATTTTAGCGAGAGCTTCGCAAGTAGCAGATAAATTATCATCTCCCAATCCTTGCATAGAATCGGAGAAGATACTAGACAATTGCGCCATAGCGAAATGTAACCGAGTGATTCTCCTTCGCAGAAAGAAGTACCAACCTCATTTTCATCCTCGTCGAGCTCTCACCGGTTTGGGAATTAGAATGGTAAGAAGGTTGGATTTTCCGTTTTTTAGAAGATGGACCGGAAGATTTATCCTTGCGAGAAGTGATTTTATTCTTGCCTTTAACCTTCGCAGCTTCAACTTCTTCAACGTTAATCTTCACACACGAATAAAGATAAGAAACAGAGGCAACAATATTGTTTAAAATAATAAAAAAAATGTTTCTTACTTCATCCGTGATCGATCGGAGTATCGCCAGGGTACTCGCCTTTGGGTTTCTTTTATAACTCTTCCTCAGTTTGTCAACCTGTAAACTTTGCAAATTCAGTAAATATAAGAAGAAGGGAATATCGCAAAAGCAAAACCTGAAATAGGAAATATACCTCTTTTGCCTTCTCGGGCCACTTAAATTCCCAAGGATGATAGTTTGCGAGATCCGCAGGGAGTACGTGTGAACCTGCGATATAGGGTCCATTCAAAAATAAAGGAACAACCCACCATTTCTCATCTTTGGAATGACGAGGAGTACTATTGTTGCCCGAGTGCCAATCAATATCTTGCATAAGCAACTTGTCATCGGGAATATTATCTTTTCTTTTCAACCTAGCACCCCAGCGAGATTTATCATTTCTCATATTTATTACTTTATAATTTTCAAAAAAGTTTTCCACGGTATACTTCTCAGCGACTATTTCTAAGTTTGCGAATCTAGGATCCTTGACATCATCAGAATATAAAGATCCTTTACCAGCGCCACGGTTGGCGAATTCAAGCATCAGACGGATGCATTCGCCGCTCAATTGATAAATAGCTCGCGAGAATTTCTCATGAGCAAAAATTTCATAGAATAATGGTATCTCGGGATTGTATAGAGGAATGGGAAGGCCTGCGAGGAGTTGACCTAGCGAGACTATGATTTTCTGATCATCAGTGTGATGATCAGAAAACAGTTTTGCAGAGAGAATAGACGAAGATTCTTGATCAGGAATGGTTGATAAAGTGAAACCCTTCTCCTGCAAATTCTTTTGAACTTCATTGAAAGGGGGTTTATATGTACGACCAAGTGAAGCCATTATTAGAGTATGGGAATGAATGGAGAATTGAAGATTGAGAGAAAGAAAAAAAAAGGAGATTTACAGTAGCAGAAGCGTAAATTGCGGAGGAAGAAAGTTGAAGGAAAGTTGCAGAGGGAAAATAAAAGAGAAAAAGAGAAGGGTAAGAAAACTATATATAGAGAGGAGAATCCTCGAGAAAACAAATGCATTTAATGCGAGATGGGACGTGAATGGTCAAGAATAAACGGTTGAAAGAGACGTGTCAAGAAAAGAGTGGAAGAGGAAACACCCGTAATAAATTCCGTACATGAATAAAACAGATAAAAATGAACAATTGCGAGATAAAGATGAGCAATTGCGGCACTTCAAAATGTTGGAAGATGAGCAATTGCGGCATCTCAAAATATTGGTTCTCATGACATTCTCTCCTTCGCAGAGAAGACATGAGAAGAGGCAAGATGTAGGATCAGAATATCGCGACATCAATACTTCGCGAGATTAATAAACGACAGCATTGCGAAGGTGTCGCAGGAAAGTAAAATAAATGACGCAATGAATGATGACAGCCAGAACATGAGGAAGATGTGAAAATCTGGCGAAGGTTAAGAGTGTCGCGAGGATGAACACTTATACACTTGCGACACTTCGCGAGTTATTCCCGAAAATAAAGGACAGCTTAGCTGTCATCCACTATGTAATACCCTATATAAAGGGTTGAGTAAGTCTGTTGAAAGGATATTTCTTTTTGAATTGTTAAGCAAGTCATTAGGAGAGAGAAAATTTAGTGTGATTGTAATTTCTTTGGCTCTGTTCTATCTTCCTTTGTAAACATTTCAAGAAAATAATCAATAAAATAGATAGTTATTCATCTTCAAATGGATTAGTTGAGTAAATTCTAGTGAGGGGTGTAGTGTGGGATTTCCTGCAACTACAGTTCATGTTTCAATAGGCTTAAAACTCATTCCCCTCGATTTGATAACTCCTTTCTCTAGACATCTAATTTTATCACGCGCGGTCATTTAAGACTATTCTCTAGATTTATATTTTGTAACCATACAGACTTTGCTTTAGGACATCTTGAAATCGCTTTCCAAGTTTAAGAATACAGGTACAAATTATTTCAATCTATTCATATCCTTAACAAAAAACACTTAAAAATAACAATACCGTAACCCGTTATTTATGATATTAGGTCGGCCGCCCTTATATCTAAGTTATTGCATCATTTCCAATTATGCATCAATTATTCAACACGAATTATTAGAACTCGGAGATGAATCCCTCACAGAAGGAATATTTATGACATCAGAACTAGGTTTGGTACTGGTCCATAACTATTTAGTCAAAACTTAGTATTTGTACATCCTCGTGGTTTTTGTGCGTCATTTAGTTTTCAGATTAAAAATTCTCAATAGTTAAGTTTAGTACCTAATGGACACCACCAACACAATAGGTATTATTACAGTGATCAACCATCTTTATGGTTGTGTCACTTTGTTTCAATTTTAACCTTCCTTATCATGCCTTGCTAACTTCATAGTTATATTTCTATAACCATATGTACATTATTATGGTCTTTCTTTGAATGATCTAGAACCATACATCACCTCACATTTCAGACTTTCTTTGAATGATCTAGAACCATACATCATTATGTTTGGTTGTATACGATGACCACAAAATTGGAAAGTCTAATTTCAAATGTAAAAGCCTTAAACACTCAATGAATCAGAAAAAGTTTTTTTCTGGCTTTGTTTAAAGCAACATATTTTTTTTCTAACTTTCCATTCATACAGTGAGGGTCAAAACCAAATCGAAATTAATTTTTAAAGCTTATTGTATCATTTTAACTTACATGATAAATAATGACAAAATGATTCCACTTAAACCTATATTGTCGGTATACTATTAAACAAAATAGTACCCAGATTTGGTTACTAGGTAACCGTCAAACAGACATGAACAACAATCTTAGAAGTACGTTATCTCTCACATAGTAATTCCAAATAGTAAATTTCAAAATAGACTTTAAGATAAACTCATCATCTACAAGTTCTGTTTTATCATAAAGAAAAAAGGCGACAGAGGGATTGGAAAATTATTCTGAACTAGGATGATTTCCAGCTCTTCAGAATATTCACAGAAACACGACTCAACTTTAAAATTTTCTAAGAATACTTTCATTCACCTAAAAATTATGAAATTTGTGTGGAGTATCATTAGGGTGTCTTTAATCCAAGATGAAGAGGATTAATGAAAAATCCATTCCAAATAGGAGATATTCCGAAATATCTAACTGAAGTTCAAAACTGATAGTTCACCTTAAGACCCCAAACTTGTGAAATTCAGAAGAAACAATTCTTAAAAGATCCCAACGTACCTTTTTTCGCAACAAAAGCGTCATGCTCATTTATGAAGGAACCATTTCCCTTTAGTGAGATTTCCTTATTTTTTGTTAACTTAAGGCGGACATTATAAAGGTACTTTGACAAATTCAAAGCCATTAGAAAGATTAACATCTCTGCTTGCCATTACTAGTACCATGTTTAATTATAGTAGATTATGACTTAGTATCCTTGATAAACAAAATAATTGTTTTAAGATTGTTGAAAAATACACAAAGTGATAAATACATGAGACAAGTTAATGTAAGAAACACCAAGATTACAATTACATTCCATAGTGGCGTTTTCACAAACACCTTGTGAGCCCTAGATCTGTATTCATCATCTACATTTATCATACATGTATGCCCAACTTCATAAACACTCCAATGAATTTAGTAAACACGGTTTCAAAGTAATTCAAGCACTCCAATCAATAACACAATTGAAAAGAAAAAGGAAAGATAAAATTAGGAAGTAAAACTAGCAAACGATAGATTGAGGCTAGAGAACTTCTATATGTCCTTAAAACGATAACACCCCCACAATGATGATATAAGGTTAATTAGGATTCATCTCCCATGATACAACAATTTCCTTCGTGGTTGATGTAGTTCTTTAATCAATCAAGAATATTAAACTAAATTCAGTGTATGTAATCTCTTTTGACACTTAAATACATAAATAAGAATTCAATTAATTCAAGTTGGAAATCAGTGGAGGTATTTAAATAGGATCTGATGACTGAAAATAGGGACAAGAGTCTGTTCCCAAGAGGCACCGTGTTTGGCCTTGAACAGACTTCACCACAGTGGAAGAACATCCTAGAAAATACAAATTTTGGAGGGAGGAACTATATTGACGGTTAAGTATATGCAACCACTTGTCCAACCATTGGTTTAGTCCCTTAACCTAATTTCAATTCAAAATGATTAATGAATTAAACCTTATAATTCCAATAGGATATTCTTTGAGAACATGTCCAGGGAAACCACACATATAACATATTAAAGGTAGACTCTAATAGGGAAACTGATCCATTACCTGTTTGAAACTTCAAGTAGTACACTGGGACGAAATAGTTTTCCTGACTAATCTCAATGTGTGCTCTTGGTGGGTTTTTTGAATTTCACTGGATAAAATGGTATCAGTTTCAATTTTTTCAACCAACTTATAAATAGCTTTTTAGTCAACTAAATGCATGATAGATTGATGAATTGCATCCAAAAAGGTGCAAACTCAAAACATGCAGATGGGTGTTCAATATACACATTCCAGTCCTCAAATAAAATCACAAGATTACCAACTATCCATGCTTGGTGATCTAAAATAGTCTGTTTGTATTACTGTGAAGCTTAGAGATATGGAAAACATCTGAGTTTGGTAATTATCAATGTGTTGGAATCAGAGAGGATACCATCTTTTGGTTAAAGATTGTTTTAGGACAAGGTATGAAGGTTTTTCTCCTAAAACTTTCACTGCAAGATAATGTTCATTATGGTTTTGCATGAGGTTTTTCATTCTTCCAGTGAGTTGGAATTGAGGGGTTTCATGATGGTAGTCGTGAAAAGGATGCTTTCGAGCGGAGTGAGAAAATTTTGCTGAGAATGAAAAGTTCTGTTTCAGAGAAGGATTTCTTGAAAGTTACTTTTGAGGTAAAGTAGTAGTATTGTTTGTTTGTTGGGTGGGTGGGTAACGAAGCTGTAATGACACGATCCTCGACCGATACTTTCCCCACTTAGCCATTGCGATCATCCGGCGGTGTGGGGTTTTCAACAAACACCGTTACGGTCATCAAGTAGCAGTTTCTTGAGTGGTCACCCATCTCTGGATTACTCATGCCCAAGCACGCTTAACTGCGGAGTTTTATGCCAACTTTGGATCCAATTGCGCTGAAAAGGCCTCGGTGTTAGGAAAGAAAAAACTATTACTTATATTCTATTCACCGAACCGTACCTGACGAATCGAGGTGTTTGAACACCACCACCTTAATTTGGAGCCGTCATCGGCTCCAAAATATATATACAAACCTAGATCTTCGGCTTCCGCTGCCACTCATGAGACCAGAACCTGACCCAATCCGTCTAGCGTACTCTCTCATCCTCGACAGGTGACGCATCGTCATCTCTGATGCCATCTGTAGTGACCCGATCCTTCACCAATACTGTCCCCACTTAGGCATTGTGGTCATCCGACATTATAGGGTTTTCAGCGGGCACCGCTGCGGTCGTCCAGCAACAGCTTCCTGGGAGGTTATCCATCTCTGGATTACTCCCGGCGATCACGCTTACTGCAGAGATTTCTGCCAACTTTGGAGCAAATTGTGATGAAAAGGCTCCGGTGTTAGGAAAGGACAAATCATTATCAATATTTCATTCGGCGAACCTACCTACCGAATTGGGGTAGTACATAAGTAGAAAAGATGGTGGTGGTTCTGTAACAGGTTTATTGGGAGAAGTTCTGGAATGGGGTTTACGCATGGTTCTGCTTGTTTTTGCAGGGATATTAGAGAAGGATGAAGGAGCTGGACTCATTGAAATTGGTGCGGGAGTAACAGGGTTGGTTGAAGAAGACGGTGATGTGTTTTTCTTTGTGAACAACCATCGTTAATGCATGAATAAAAAAAGAAGAAAGAAGAATTGTACTCAAAAAATCGAACTACAAAATCTTTTCTAGTATCTTTGGGGAAAAAACTTTGCAGATTGTGATGCCAAATGTCTGAAAATGATTGAGTTTGGAGATCACAATTCGTCAAGATTGTGGAAGTACTAGACTAGAGAACCAAAATTTATGGTGACGTGCCATAACAAAAACCTACCTTGACTTTAGTCTATACCAATGACCATACGTGATGTTATCATTGTTTATTGCTTAAAGCTATTTTACAAAATTCATAAACCCATCAATTGTGAAATTCTACCAACAAAGAAAAAAAAAAAAAGGAAAAGAAAAAAGATCTATTTTGCAAAAATAGCTCCAAAACCATTGACAATTCTTGCAGACAAGCTAGGGATTTTCGCAATGTACCAAACATGGCATAAAGTCAAACCTAAAACACACCGCTTTTCAGCTTAATGTTCATTCCGTCGTCAAGTTTTCTCCCATCCAAACTAGCTGTTACATAACCTTGCAAATCTATCTCATCATTCCTCGTCTTCAACCAAAACACTTTGTACCTAAACCCTGAGAGTAAACTCACTTTCAAATTCACGGTTTGGTTTAAACTCGCCTTTGAAACCGCGCTCTGGAATCGCTCCAGACCATCAAATCTAATTTCTCTTTGTGTAGTCTTCTTATGACCTAGATAAAACCCTTGGAATGAACTCGCTCCAATATTTTCATCACCATAATATAATGTAATTTGAGTAACATCGTGATAAATACCCATAGCATTATTAGGATTCGAAACTTGCACCTTCAAATTAATGTTAGTAATATTCCTATGAGTATCGTTGGTAATATTCCGACCTGATGCTACAACTTCGATTCCCATGACCGTGTAATTTGGCTGTCTTGGATGTAGAATCAGCCATAATACAGCAGAAGCTGCACCTAATACGAGAATAACTTGAAGAAAAAATACACATATGTCGATCTTAGTTCGTGAGATTTTTGAGCGAGCCATCTCAGGGTTTGGGGTGTTTTGGGACAAAATCAAATCGAAGCAGATAGTTTTGGCGTAGCTTTAACAGGGCTATTATTTATAGACTTGATTAGCTAAAAATTCGGTCCTTTATATGGCTTTCCATGTTGTGACCTGTGACAGTTGAAGAGTCGGTTCAGTTTTAGTAATCGTAAACCTTTATATGAACTGGATCTTAAATCTACAACTTGTCTTTCGGAATTCCTTTATGATTCCTTTTCTGTTGATGCCTTTTATTACACTCGCGAGATTGGGGTATACTAGCGTAAAATTAGTTCTGGAAGAAGAGATTGAACTCAAAACGAAGAAATATGCGATTAAGAAAGTAAGGGCCTACTTAAACTCACTCTAGTACATTTCATGTTTGCATGTCAAATTAGGTCGTCTCGTTTCTTTGATTTTCCAATTTAGCCGGCATGTTGTTTGTTTCAGACCTTGCTTTGATATTTAGTGATCGGCTGGATGGTCTTTGGTTGAATATCTTTTTAGTTTTTAATAATGTTTATTCAACCTAGATGCTTTTAACTTTTTGATTTTTAGCGTCTCTGATGCCTTGAATGATATAAGTCGATTTAAACAATACCACGCCGCTTATGTTAGCTTTAACAGGGCTATTATTTATAGACTTGATTAGCTAAAAATTCGGTCCTTTATATGGCTTTCCATGTTGTGACCTGTGACAGTTGAAGAGTCGGTTCAGTTTTAGTAATCGTAAACCTTTATATGAACTGGATCTTATTAATCTACAACTTAATGTCTTTCGGAATTCTAGTTGCTTTATGATTCCTTTTCTGTTGATGCCTTTTATTAGCAATAGAATGGCTTTTGAGTCATGTCGGCTGTAACAAAACGCGTTTCTGCAGTGACATGCAAAGTTGGCCAATAAATTTGAAGTTTATTTTGGAATAATGCACATAAAATTTGTCTTTGTTAACACCATGAAAACAATAGGATTAACGTCGGAGTCTTATTTTGATTCCATTGCTTGGTGAACAAAAATAAAATTCTTTGCTTGCGGGTACAAAATAGCAAGTCTGATTTTCCAATCGCTTACTTGCGATTTTGAGCAATTAAAAATTACTTGCAATTTTATATTTCATTTTTACCGAATGTTTTAAGAGATCAAATACTTCCAGTAGATAAAGAAGATATGAACTCCATTGCAAGCAAAAATAAATTCAAGATATAAATGTGCATAAATAACAACGAGATGAAACATGAAAATTTAGCAGAAGATAAAAGAAGGCAAACATGGAGCTAATTAAGGTGATCATGAACAATTAGTACACCTAAAATCAGTGGCTCTCTCAATAGTTATCCACACTCGCAACCTTGGATACATGATAATATTTAAAATTTTGGAGGAAAAGAAAAATGACACAGTTTGATCAACTAAAATAAACAGGACACCTCTTCTCTTTTGATGTCGCCAAAATCATACCATCTTGGCCAACATCAACAAGACAAGTAGCATGCATCCGATGGCGTTTACTATCCCATGTAGATACCTTAAATCTTATCGTGGATGTTAACTCCAATCGGAAAGCAACTTTTCCTCCTCCTAATTCATTGATGAACTTGTTTCCTTTTTCATTGTCGCCGGATAGACTAGTCCCACCCACTTCTCCATGAATCCACGTAGTATTCTTCGAAGACTGATAAAATGGGAAAAGCAACGGTGTTGTACCGACAGGTTTCTCTTGATAAAACACAGTACCATCCATTGCGTCATAAAAGATCCCGATATTTTGATTTGAATTCCGAGCTGTTACATCGAATGCTATCCGGGCATTTTCTAACCCGTTTTCTTGGTTTAAACCCGAAACAGAGAAATTCATCATATGGAACCTTGGCCTATGGGGACGTAAACTAAGCCAAAGAATGAAAGCTATGATCCCTAAGAACAGAAGTAAAGCTAAGAAAACTGAGCATATTATTTTCGAAACACGGGTGGCAAGGCTTTCGCGCACACGATGAGCATAATAGCGCGCGGTATGATGACGTTTTAAAGGGCGGGTTTCCTGACGGTTTTCGGGAGTGGATTGGATTGGAATTGTGGTGTTAGGTGCCATGCTTTGCTGATCAATTAAAATGATAGCTGGTTTAGAAACATATTGAAGATGCCTTTGAGAAACAGTTTATGTAGGAAGCAGCCAGAGTGCGGTTTGATAAAGAACATTTCTTTTGTGAGTTATCTAACTAGGAAGAAAAGAATATGCAAATGCTGGGGATGAGCATACTGCAGCTACACTCCAGAATCGGGCTAAAGCAATTATAGTTTCTGAAATGTATCAGGATTTGTATATTTTGTAAATTTCACTTTTTGATGCAGCTAAAAAAGATTTAAAGATGATCAAGGTAAATCTAAAAGAACTAAGGTTTAAAGACTACGTACTTTGATTAGGGGGGACGAAGTTTGCCACATCTACATCAGAGGCACACTAAGGGTGTGGTAATTACAGTAATGCTTCCTTTGGAACAAAGCAACGAAATTCTCTTCTACAAAAGGGTTACACTTCACTTTCCCCTGTTTTCATTACCCACAAACCTATATCATCTTTGTCCTCCAAAGATACCAACATTTTACAGAGGCGGAGCCAACCCACGGCAGGGTAGGCAGTTGCCTACCCTGCCGGGATGGCTCCCAAGCCTAATTTGCCTATCCAAACTCTAATTATTTTTTTTTGATTCAAAAAGTTGTTTTATTAAGAAGAGTTATAAATGTGCAATTACATCTGGCTTATCCTTACAAATCCAGCTATTTATATCTGCTGGGAAATTCTCATAAAGCTCAAAACTAGAGTTACTAGATCTGGCTTTCTTGGCAATACCATCTGCTGCACTATTTTTATCTCTAAGAATTGAATAGCAAACCCACCGAGGGTTATTATGAAAGAAAGACTGAATATCTAAAATGTAAGAATGATTAGTCCAATGAACACAAGGTGTAAAGTCCTTGATAGATTTGATTAGTAGCTCATTGTCTGACTCAAAGATGACTCTTTCCAACTTTAATGAAGTAGCCCATTCCACTGCAGCTTTCATTGCCATACATTCCAGCTGCTCAACCTCATGATCCAAAATTAGCCTTGTCTCAACTGGTTTTCCTTTAACTCCAGAGCATTCCCCTGCAAAATTACGAACTATCAGACCAATGGCAGCCTTATTAGTTTCCTTTTTAAAGGAAGCATCAATATTTATTTTCATGAAATTTCTCTCAGGAGGTTCCCAGTTATGATTTGAAACTGATCTCTGAATAGCCTGCACATTAGTAGTTTGAGTTGTAGCAAAACAGCATTGGTTAACAAGATGCTTAATTCTTTCTATGGTAGAAATACTATTAGGTTTGATATTTTGAAAGATAGCTGAACATCTGTCTTTCCATATCATCCAAATAGTAATCATGAGAGAATAGAGGGTTAACTCCCTTTGAGTAGAATTAGCTCCTAATCCAGTACTACCTGCAGAAAACCAACTTATGATCCAGTGTAAGATATCGATATGGTCATTTAGAACATTAGAAACATTGATACTAATTCCTAGCCAGACTGATCTGGCATAGGGACAATCTATAAACAGATGCTCAGCAGATTCATAAGGGAAATTACACATATTGCAGTGCACATCAATCCCCTGTTTGTATCTAGAAAGTTTATCCCTGGTGGGTACAAAATCTCTAAGGCATTTCCAAACAAAAAATTTGACTCTGTGAGGGAGTTTTGTTTTCCAGAGTGAATTCCAAACTTCTGTACTAACATGACTTGCAGGAGCAATATTAGAAGGATGAGCATTCAACAAAGTGTTATAGGCACTTTTCACAGAGAAACAACCTTTTTTATCATGTTTCCACACAAGAGTATCTTCACCCCTAGAAGGAACATGCATATCACAGATTAATTTGACAGTTTCCAGTGAAAATAAACTTTCAATTAAGGCAGAATTCCAACTTCTAGTATTTGGCAAGAAAAGTTCACAAACAAAGGTATAGGCAGAAGAGAAAGAAGCAGTACTATTAGGTTCAGGTGGATTTTGCAAACCTATAATCCATTTGTCCTGCCAAATTCTAATTTTGGTACCACATCTAACAGACCAACAAGTATAATTCTTAATGAAAGTGATACCATCATAAACACCTCTCCAAATCCAAGAACATTTATCATTTAGTTTATCCTGCTATAAGAAATCCTTATCTTTAGAGTATTTTGCCTTAAGAACTTGAGTACTTAAATCATTTGGGTTATTACAAATTTTCCAAGCAAGCTTAGCTATTAAGTCTTGGTTAAAAATTTCCAAATTTCTAAAGGCAAGGCCACCTAAAGATTTTGAAACACAGAGACTAATCCAGGAAACAAAGAAAATTCCTCTACTTCCTTTATGCCCCCACCAAAATTTTCTTTGCAAAGTATCTAATTTGTTGATGGTGTTTTGAGGAATCTTAAAACAACCCATTTGATAAGTGGGGAGGGAATTTAAAACAGATTTAACCATAGTGGTTCTGCCAGAATGGTTAAGAGAAGTACTTGACCAATTATTCAGTCTAGCCTCAAAGGATTGAGCAATGGGACTGAAAGCTTTACCTTTGTTTCTCTAATTTTGCCAAGAGAAGTACTTGACCAATTATCCAAACTCTAATTTTGCCCATCATAAGCCTATTTTTGCCCTTTTGCCTCCCCTCAAAAAAAATTGCCTACCCATAGGAGAATTTCTGGCTCCACCCCTGACATTTTAGAACAAGAAAGTTCCCAGAGGAAATGAATATGTCCTAGTCATTGAAAACTTCATATAGGTGCCTCACAATCTCACACGTTCCCTATCAAGTGAGAAATGCAATTTGGACACCTCAGACTGAAAGTACAAGGTCGCTAAACCTAGCTTAAGCATTTGCACATTTGCCCACTCTTTTAAGTGTTCAGCTAAAACCTCAGGATATGTTTGATACTAGGGGGAAAGAAGACGATTGTATGGGAAAAAAATTCTGTGGAATCAGTTTCGAGGGGAGGCTAAGAAAGAATTTCTATGTCAAAACCATGCTTCATTAAACGGGCCCATAATCCCATGGATCTAGATTTGTTATCAAAAATGAGGAAAACATGATTTTCTATGGAAAGATAACTAATTCCATAAAATTATAGGTCATCAAACTTAGCATTATTATAAAATAGTGAAAAGTGGTAAGATCAAGTTTTATCGTGGAAGAATTTCATCTTCCATACCAACTCAAGATATGAAATTGTTCATGGAAGCTCAAGTCTTATGATGAAATCATAGAAATGATAATCCAAACATCGTTTAACGCTAAAAAGAATAGCGTTAGACTTGGTTAATGGTATTTGACTAAAATATTTGCATGAGTGAGATTAAGAATAGCTTTTCTGCTCTTGACTTACGCGATTCAGAATAGCGCTTAACGTTATTCTGAATAGCGTTTAATGCTAGGCAGATTACTATTTTTTTGGATTCCACGCAACATTCCATGAAACCATGGAACAAGGCTTGAAAAAAGTTTGGAGGACACTAACTTCGAAGTCATTAGACTTGACATTCTACATTTTTTTCCAAGATTGAAATAGGTTCGATTCTACCATAAGACTTGCTCTAATAGACAACATTTACCATGTCAAATATAAGTGAGGGGCTAGGGTCATCCTTAATGTTGACTCATCTAAGAAAATTGCTTTGAACAAAAAGGGAAAAATTCCTTAGAACTTAAATCACCAACGCACCGCTAAATGAAAACCGTACAGATGTTGGTATATAAGTTAGAAAAATTGTTTATATTTAAATGACAAAATGATTTTGAGTTTTGTAAGTCTACTTCTTAATTAGAGTTTAGGTTTTGGAGTTCTAGGTTCCTCGTCATGGATCACAAGCATTGGAAATTGAAGTATTAGAGATCCAAGACTCACAAGGCGTAATCAGGAGAACCCAATCATTGGAATAACTTATCTAGGTATTTGATTCGAACTACACATTTTAAAGTAAAATGGTTAGATTTATACTTGCTAAACCCTGATAAACCTTAAGATCGTAGGGATATAAGGATTAAGCATGTTATGTAAAATAATTCACGATGCAATTCTATTATGCATAGGTGGTGTGGAAAACAAGGGTTAGAATAACATTCCTTCAACAAGTTTTGGATAACCTTGGTTTCAAAACCATACTTAACCAAGCAGCTATTATGAGTTAGATAATTAAGGTATTCAGTTAAACCATTTATCAAAAGAGCACGGTTTGAAGCAATTTTTTCTATTGGTTTTTATACCTACTCAGAAACTTGCTTTTTTACGGCTGTTAATGGTGGTTTTTTGACAAGGGCAAAACTTGTAAAAATCGCATCTGAACCTACATTGGAGACATATATATAATTATATATGTACTAGGGTGTCTCCCAGCTGAACTCTCGGTATTCAATATATGTTTATAAATATGTGTAAATTCCTGACCCGGCACCAGAATTATAGATTCGTACTTCTACACTATATTTCGCAACAGAATCGAGAATGCGTATCTATCTGATGGATATACTGGCCTTGAATATGCCTGCAAGATTTTAGAGCTTCACTCGGTTGAACTCTCATTACTTGATGCACGGCCATACAAATTTTCATGTATTAATCAGTATATACTGATGGTACAATTTATAAATATTCAGAATAAGCTACTATTTGGAATTACCAGAAGCATAATATTTGGAATATTACTTCGAGTCGCAGAACTTCCACGGCTGAATTCCTCGAATATGTTCTGTATGCTACAAACGAAGTTCCATCGCCAACATGGCCACACTCCATAGCCAGGATAATCTGGTTGGGTCTCATAACCTAGCCACGGCCACCAATTTCCTATCTAGCCAACTAGATAGCCAGGTCGTGGCCACCAATTCCTTAGCTAGCCTGGCTACGACCTCCTTATCTGTCATCCTGGTTTTAACACCCCAGTTACTTATGTTAGTGACTAGGCTTCCCTTAGAAGAAACTTGTGTTTGGATAACACAAATAATTTAGCTCAGTATAAATTTGTGTATTTTATTTATAATTATTTTTATTTATAGACAAATTATTCAATTGACTCGTACATAACTTTTTTTTTTATGCCAAAGAAATTTATATTAACTAAGAAACCAGTTCAATGTCTGACAGGAGCTAACTCTCAATAACACTAGGAGGCTCAGTATGCCACTCTCTAGTAATAACATTCTGCCTGCTGAACTTTACTAATTTGTCAGCAGGTTTATTGCAAACTCTAGACACAAAATTACATTCCCATTGTAGGATATTTTTCAAACTATCAATGGCATCTAACAGAATGTCTTCATTCTCCCATGCAATATCTAGTGTAGAGTTATTGATATAGCTATCAATTCCTTGCAAATCTGTTTCAAAAAACAATGTGTGTATGTCGTAGCTTAATACCCTATCTAACTGCATCAAGAAAAGCCAGGCATTCTGCCTGTTCTGAGCTCCTTATTCCTGCATAGCATTTGGATTTTCAGCCCCGCCATCTGCCTGCAAAATCACGCAAAACAATAGCAATTCTTGTTAGACTGTATTAGCATCTTCAGAAGCATCGCAATTGAAAGCATAGAAGGGATAATCAGGTGGTTTCCACATTGGTAACACCTTCCTAGCTGGCAGTCCTATATTAGGGGTAACTGAAACACTAGAATTAAGTTTCTCAATATAACTTGAAAAAGAGAGGGCTTTTCTAGCAATCACTATAGGGTCAGCTGTTTTATTCTGAAATTGAACTTCGCATCTCTTATTCCAGATGGACCAAGAGACAATCATTTTTTTGTTCAGCCAGTCAGCTTGATTCGACTGATGTTGAGGTCGTGCCATCCAACTTTTAAACATGGCAGTGATACTGTTATGAGTCCCTGCTAAAATATTTGCGCCTCTAGGAATCTGCATCCAAACTTCCCTGGAGAAAGGACAGTTAAAGAGAATATGCATAAGTGATTCATCGAACTGATTGCACAATGGGCATATACAACTTATGTATCCGCAATTCCTTGAGAGCCTGACTTTGGTTGGTAAAGAATCTGAGAGGCATTTCCACCAAAAATGCTTTACTCGAGGCCATGTCTGTATGCTCCAGAACTTCTTCCAGCTAATGGAAGAGTTTTGTATTTTATCAGGAGTATGCAGATTACCCAAACTTAACTTATTCAATTTATTATAAGATGACTTTAAAGAGAAAATCCCATTGTTTGTTAAACTCCAAATAAGCTTGTCTTCAGCCGCAGTAGGGATTCTCATGTTCAAAATCAACTCTAATGTGTTGTTGTCGAACAGGTGATGAAGCAACTCATTGTTCCATTGACTGTTGCCTTGTATGAAAAGATTTGTTACCCATATATACTGTTCACTATCTGTTACTCCCTGTTTTGGTGTTGGTGGTGTATTCATTCCAGATATCCACACATCTAACCAAATCTTGATCTTATTACCCCTTCTTAGTCTCCATCTGCAATGCTGCTTTATGAAAGTGAGTTGTTTCTGAATTCCCTTCCATGCCCATGAACAATTATTTTTGATATTTGCATGAAGTAAACTGGTACCAGGGAAGTATTTTGATTGAATAGCCTTAACCCATTGCTCTTCAGAATTTGTATAGATTCTCCATGCAGCTTTGACAAGAACGGCTTGATTAAGAATTTTCAAATCTCTGAATCCTTGTCCACCTAAATGTTTGTGCAAACTTAAAGATCTCCAAGAAGTGATACAAGTACCTCTCTTATCTTTAAAACCCCACCAGAAGTTACGCTGTAGAGTCTCGATTTGCTTGATGGTATCAACTGGTATTTGTAGACAGCTCATAGTGTATGAAGGGATAGTATTTGTAACATTCTTAATCATTAGAGATTTACTGCATTGCGACATTGTTTCTCCATTCCAATTAGATAAACGACTCTGCAATCTATCAACTAATCCAGTAAAGCATTGTACTTTATTTTTACCAATGAGGAGGGGAATGCCCAAATACTTCTCATTTGAGTTCATTATAGGAACTCTTAAACGTCGAGTAAGTATTCTTCTGAATCTCTGCGGCACATGAATGCTATAATATACACTCAACTTATTGAAATTCACCATTTGTCCCGAGGCTGTGCCAAAATCTTCAATGATTTTTAGAAGATTATTCACGTTGTATAGATCAGCATTAATGAACAGTAAGTAGTCGTCCGCGAAAAATAAATGTGAAATTGATGGAGCACTAGGAACAATCTTAATACCGGCAATCTGATTGTGTTTCTCTACTGAAAGAAGTTGACGCGAGAAGGCTTCCATAGCAATAATAGGGGTCGCCTTGTCTCACCCCTCTTGTTGGTTTATAGGAACTACAAGGAACTCCATTTAGTAGAATTGAGATTTGAGTAGTGCTAACACACTGCATGATTAGGTCACACCATTTAGTGCATAAGCCCATCTTCATCATGACATCTTTGAGGAAAGACCACTCGAGCCTATCAAATTCCTTCAACATGTCTAGCTTTAGAGCAAGGTACTTAGACAACTCTTTTTTATCCTTCATGGTATGAATGATTTCCCGTGCAAGATGAATGTTATCTGAAATCTGCCTACCTTATACGTATGCATCTTGGAGAGGAGAAATAATCTTTCCCATAAATTTCTTTAGCCTAGATGAAAGAATCTTTGAGATGATTTTATATGAGGTATTGCAGAGTGCAATTGGTCTCAAATCACTAGGAAATTGCTTATTCTTTGTCTTGGGGATTAAAGAGACATTGGTGACATTTAGGCTATTGAGAATATAGCCAGTATGGAAGAATTACTTTACCATCTCCACAACATCTGCACCAACAATGTCCCAATGATGTTGAAAGAAGCCTGGAGGAAAACCATCCGTCCCAGAGGCTTTCCATGGCTTCATGGCTTTTAGAGCTTTACGAATCTTAGCTACATCTGGTGGTTTCATCAAATCCATATTATTCGCAGAAGTAATAACAGTTGGGATGCATTGTAAGATATCATAATTCCTGGTTGGAGAAGAAGTAGTATGAAAAGAGCTATAATGATCAATAAGTAATTTTTCTAGGCTAGCTCTAGTAGTACACCAATCACCATTTCCATCTTTCAATGCGACGATATTATTTCTTACCCTTCTTTTATTTGCCTTTGCATGATGGTATTTTGTATTCCTATCCATTTCAAGATAAAAGTCATCTCTAGCTTTTTGACCCTAGAAATCACTCTGAATTTGATGCCATTGTTCAATTTGGTTCTCTACTTGAATCACTTGTTGATGAGAGTTTTGGTTCGGAAGATGTTGCTGAAGTAATTCTAGTTCTTGATGGAGAAGGTTTATATTGCTTTGAATGTTACCAAATTTTTCCTTATTCCATTTGAAGACATATCTTCTTGTAATGACAAGTCTTTTTGATAATCTATATACATCTGATCCATTCACCTCATGAGTCTAGGCTGCAACAATTTCATTCTTTAGAGTATCATCTTTTTCATAAAACTGGAAATACTTCTAGTTCCTCTTTTTATCAGTATTCAATGAAGAAGTATCAAGCAATATAGGGCAGTGGTCTGATCCTAGTTGTATCAAGTGAAGAAGTTTGGAATCCGGGAAGGTAATGAACCAATCACTGTTTACGATTGCTCTATCAAGTCTAGATCTCCTAATACCTGTGCCATGTACATTACTTGACCAAGTGAAAGATCTGCCTGAGTAACCCATGTCTTCTAAACCAGCTTCAAAAATAAGATTGACAAAAGAAGAATGTCTTGAAGAAGAAGCCAAAGCCCTTGAAGTAATAGAAGTATTTGCAGCTACAGAGATATTACCATGAACATGTTGTCTTTCTTCATTTCTGAAAACCAAGTTAAGATCACCCATAACAACCCATGGATGTTTGATTGTATGGCTTAAATCCTTAATATATTGCCACTGTTTTTCTTTGTGTTGAGGATATGGAGAGCCATATAGACAGGTTAATAACCACTCTGGATTTGAAGGGTCATCCTACACTAAACAATTAATAATCCAAGATTCTGCATTCACAATATTAAAATGAAAACCATCCTTTCAAAGAAGGATTAATCCACCAGCTAACCCTCTAGAAGGTATGAGTTTACAGTTCGGGAAGTTGTACTGCCTAATGAGTTTTTTCATTTTAATCTCCCATATTTTTGCTTCTGATATGAAAGCTATATCTGGGTTATATCTATAGATCATATCCTTTAAATGGTCTCTAGTTTTTTTTTTTTGGCAAAGCCCTGACAATTTCAAGCATAAACTCTCATGACTCTAATAGAGGATGTAAGATTGTGATGAAAGAAATCAATATGTTTATGCATACTTGAAAAGTTTAATGACAAAAAATGAAAAACAAATATAGAACAATAAGAGTCAAGAGGAGAGTAATTAATTACCAAGACTGCATGGTTTTCCAGATTCTACATGGTATTCTTCTTTGAGCCAGCTATATGTGCCTCATTTTCGTCCATTTCTATAACATCCATGGATTCAGCGGTAGAGATTTTAGGGACTATGTCATTTGTTACTCCTCCATGTTCAGCTAGTATAGGACCAACTATAGACGGGTTGGAGCCATTGCCCTAGCCAACCTGGTTTCTAGCTCTTTTGGCATTGCGGGCTTTCTCAGCTTCTGTCATCTCAGCATTATCTTTTTCTATGTGGACATATGCTTCATCTAAAGCTTTGTCCTCCTCAGCGCCTTTATTTTTAGATCTGCAGTGTTCTTCATATTTAAGCTCTGTCATGGATCTTTCCTTCAGTATTTCAGTAACTTTCGCACAGGTTTCCTCATCATGGATAATTTTGTAGCATTTATCACACAGGCTATGTGGCTGCTTTACCCAGTGGTAGCGTATCCAAACACGTTCACCTTGGTTCGATTTCCACCATTCACCTCTCTTTAAAGGATTGTTTAAATCCACTTCTATTCGAGCAGTGATCATGTTTCCAGAACGAGGTCTGCAGTTGTTAGGTTCAGTGGATATCTTTCTTCCCAGATCTTCAATGGCTTCATTAACAACCGCAACATGATGATGCTCAAGTAATAATCCCTTAAACTGGACATTATATTCTTGCTTCGTGAAGACATAATCCGCATAAGCAATCTTCGTAGAATATTCTTAAAGTGCAAGCAAGCATCTCTATACATTCCATGGAGACTTTTTCAAAACATCTTTCAAGTCTTTCTATGAGTTAAACTTGAAGACAAATAAGTATTTCCCCACAGTTCTTGTTTCTCTTTTTTTTGTAATTCTTCCAAAGTAGGTTAAGCTCATCTTTTATATCTGAAGTTTTGATCTCATCCTCATCCTCCTTCTTTGTAATTAGTTTTCCAATCAAACTGTTGGACCAAGTATTAGCAGCATTAGTTAAGTTCTTTCTTGAACCTATGGCACCTCTGATATTCCTTATTGTCGTATCCTTCATTTTTTCAGTGATGTTCATGAAATTGCTCTGGTTGATATTGTTGCTACTAGACTCCATTGATTCAACACAAGACTTTTTCCTATGGTTCGAGATGACTTTAGATATACGAATGAATAGGGGCTTATCGCTTCTTTTTTCTAGGAACAGAATAGTTGGGAATAAAGAACAAATATAATGTTTCCTAAATACACTCCAAGAATAATTGAGTAAGGGAAAGTAAAATATATTATGTTTAAAGTCTGCTGCATGTGATCCGGAAAAAATTGAGATGACCATACGACTCGGTATTCTGTAGGCGGAAAAAAGGAAAATTGACAAATTTGAGTTTCACTCATGGATCGGTTCAGGAAAGAAGAGTGGTGTTTCACGGTTTAAAAAAATTGAATAGGGGGACATAGTTGATGATTCTCAAACTAAGAGATACTCAAAGCTGAAACTTTAGAATTTTGCAATATAGCAGGATGCGATATAACCATATATGGCAATATAGCCGAGTTTGACAATATAGTCATGAAAATGAGGACATAGGTTTGCACAAAGATCCAAAACCGGAAGGAATCCATATCAAATCTAGAAAAACCTGCAAAAAAAATAAACCTCCATCAGTAGCTTGTTGAAGCAAAAATGAAAAAGAAAAGAAGAAGATATAGAAATAAATGAAAAAGGTTAATCAAGGAGAAATTTTATGTTATGAAATAATTAATCATAAGGAAATTACAAGATCGATGAGCCAAAAAGAAAGATTATAAGATTAAATGCAGCCTAAAAGCAACAGATAGATCATTAAAGGTGCAAGGAGGTATTGGTATTAGAAGAAATGATTAAATAAAGTTAAAATCTATGATGAGAAAAATTCACTGAGTCGACTCATTTTTCTCCCGATTTGCAGAGCACTTTTCCTCCATAAGATAAATTCGATCAATCCTCTACCTTTTTACTCATACATAACTTTGGTTGGTATAAAAATAAGAAACCGAGTTCTTGTTCGTCCGAAGAGAAGAAAAAACCAGAAGGAGGAGGGAAGAAGGAAAATCAGAGGAGATTCTAGGATTTGATCTCAAGTCTAAGGCAAGTTTATTCTTGATTTATCATTTACTATTGATAGTATTAAGTTTCAATTGTTTATCCTCTTGAAAACCTAGGTTAAAAGTTGATTTTTTAAGGTAAATTTCGAGTTAGGGTTTTTCTGTCACATAAACGAATGAGTACTGTTTGAACCGTTATTTGAAATCTAACCAATAGATCTTTATGAATTTTGGATATATTATAACTTGCACTGTCATATAGTGTCTGTAGACATTTCAGGATGATCGGACTAGGAGTCATAATATAAATACTTGTAGTTCAGAGAACTTTTCTGCAGAATTTATGAATCAGGATAGATGTAAAAACCTAAGTTAATATAGTTTTAATAATTAGAATTATCTCAAATTTTAATAGGAGTAACCCATTTAGGTCTTGAGTTTTATGTAAAAATTTCAGATAAAACTGAGTTCTAGAGGTATCCCAAACATCAAACGTTTTGTAGTTACGCCTATAAAATTCAGATAGGTTGAGCGAGTAGAATATATCATAATTCGATATTCAACCGTTAGTTTTATTTGAAATTTATATAGTATGTCCTTGAGATTGTTATGATTTTGTGGTGAAAATTTAGTTATGATCAAATCAGTATATATGGTGTATTTGATAGGTACAACAGAGTTATACATATGTGCTTGCATGGTAAATTATCGAATTGGCCTAGTATGTGGTTGGAGTTTGAATTGAGTTGTGTGTATGAGTTTGAAGCTTACTATGTGCTTAATTTCAAGATGATGTAAATGGTCTTGTATGTGTTGGAGTATTGTTAAGGTATAAATCCTTATTTGGCGGTTCGCTATACTTGGATACTAATTCTTATTTATCTACTTGCTAAGAGGTCAGGTCCGCAAAGCTATCAGGATTGTGAGAACCGGTGAGCAGTAGACGTATATGCTGATATGTGTGTGTTGAAATTTATATGTTGAGATCAGGTATCATAATAGCTATCGCGCTTATGAGTATCGGTGTGGCCACAATAGCTATCATGCTTGTGAGCGTACACCAGATATGGGGTTGTCGTTGAGTTTGCCGAGTTCAGGGACATCACTGTTCAAATAGTGTGTCGCGGTGAGAAGTATATGAAATTGTTTAATTTGTGGTATTTGTGTGTGTTTTTAATGGTTGGTGAAAGACTGAAAGTGAGTTTTATGTTATTTGATTTTAAAACTTAGTCTCCTGATCTTCCTAGTGCCACAGTTTAGATGTTTATTATTAGTTGCTACTTTTGTTACTTATATGCCTATCGGTGTATATGATGGATTAAGAGTGAACTTGCGATTCAAGGCTCTGACCTTGTGTTGATTTTTTTTCCCTTTCAGGTAGCAGAATAAGTAAGTGGGTTAGTCATGAGGTTTTCTTGAGTTTCCTCTGCAGTATTTGACAAGAAGTGAAATATCATCGTTGATGTAGTTTTATGTTGAAATTGTTTTCTCTTAATCTCAACAAGGTTATCACATTGCTAATTACTTCCAAAGTTTGATTATTTTAATTTTGGATTATAACCATTTAAGTCTTTTGAATACTATTTATCTATTAGTAATGTTTATTGGATTTTCTTTCGTAGTTTTAAGTTATTTTTATTTTAAAAAGAAAAAAAAATATGGACCTACGATAGTGGCATCGCGGGATTCTAGACTCATTCTTAGTGCAAGAATTCGCGGGTTGTTACACTGGCCATGCCTTTGGCCACGGCTATCCCTATATCTCGGCCTGGCCTAGCCAGTGACTACAGCCCCCTTGTCTCGGCCTGGCCATGGCCAAGACACGGCCACCTTGTCTCCTAGCCACGACCATGCCACAACCACCTAGTCTAGCATAGCCTAGCTAGTAGTCACGACCTCCTTGCCTCTCGGCCTAGCCTAGCCATATGGTCACGGCTACGTTACTCCAAGCCTAGCACCCATGTCCATGCCGGCTCGGCTGGCTATCGACTAGGTCGCGCCCCGCGTCACAACTTAGCTAGCTATTAACTTGGTGGACTATGCTATCTACGTGTATTATTATGGATAGCTAATTACAATGCCATCTTATGGCAAACTCATTATTAGTCACACATAACCTTGGAGCCGAGTTTTCTCTTCCAGCTATGCCACTTTGAAAAAGTATGGCTAGCTTAAGCTATTACTCAGTCAATTATATCGTGGCAACCTGGGTAAGACTAGAGACAGTCCATGACTCTACTAATTCCTACAAGAAATCAAAACATGTTACATAGGGCAATTATTCACGGGTATTGGCCTGGTGGTTTACAGCAACGTGCGGCATGGAAACATCCCATGATAAGGAAGTTACAAGTAGTGGCAACGGTTGAGAGCGGTTAAAAGAAGTGACTAAGTAATGGAATGATAGTTTACGGGTTTCCAGAAACTTCCCTAACATCATGGGTGTAAGCACGCCATTATCCTACTATCTCAATCTCTCCACAACCTTCACTATTTACGAGGAAACAATGAGTGTTCCCTACAACTATAAATAGACTACCTTGTCTATTCAGAAGACAGAACAAGCTTATCATTCCCAAGCTCTTCTTCTTCCATAGTTCAATAACCTCACACCCAATTCAATCACCATTGATTTCCTTAACTTTATTTGCTTTCCCTCCCCTAAGATCAACCCATTTTCTCTGTTTGTAACCGAAGCAAAACGTGAACGGCCAACTTCTTGGTATAGGCTCGTTTTGTACGATTTTGATTTTCGAACCTAAAGAAAGTACTTTGACAGTACATTGTTTTACCTAGGACCGATTTTTGGGTATTAACAACAACACATATCTTTTGAATGTTATTGAGAATTCTTTCTAAGTTTGAGACATAATTGTTACACATTAACCAAGGTCTAGACTTATATGCCCCAAAGAGTAGGCATTGTGAACTATTCCTACTCTCATGATTAGAAAAGACCTATGGAGAATATGATTAAAATCAATTTTGATGTTGCATTTTCGTAAATTTAACAACAAATCATGGTTGGGACTAATTGCTAGGAATGATGGAAGTACATCAAACGGAGCTACAGGTGCTCCTGAAACAGCGGAAAGACCTGTACAAGTGGAGGTTTTGGCGGCGATTAGAGGGGCAATAGAAAAAGTATTTCAAAACATCCAGTTAAACGGATATAACCAAAGAGTCGTCAGTGCCATAAATGGAAAGGAAGGAGCGTTGAATTGGTAAAATAATAATATTATCCAAAATTATCTTTATTTCTTAGAAAAGTTTGAAAACTGGAATTGTAATTTTTCTCACAGAGATGCAAACAATGTTGCGGATTCTGTAAATAAATATGCGTATATATTTTAAGAATTGTAAAGTGGCAAGACAGTAGGCCTTCTTGGCTGGACTTAGCTATAAGATGATGATTTAGGAACTATGTAGTGTTTTATCTGAAATAAGATCCTCCTTTCGTATTAAAAAAAAAAGATAGGCTAAGTTAGCAAGTGAATACTTGTGAAATAAGTTAGGATTATACTTTCTAAGATGGTAATTTACAAAAACGTTTTCAAACTTGGCTTCAAAGTAAACCTTAGGATTTATTTATATTATAAAAAACTTTTGAAGCCTTAAGGCATTGAACTATGCAATAGATTAGTTTACAGTTATATCAGCAAAGTGAGTACATTTTGTGTGGATCTAATGAGACTCAAGCCTTCATACATAAGTAGGCAAATGCTAGAATCCGGAGATCGAGGCCGATCAAGGAATGATTATTGATCGGTATTTGAGGATTTATTTTGGTTCCTCATGAGTTTTAATTCACTACTTCAATCATTTTGATTAAGGTTAGAACCCGATTGTATATTATAATCTAGGGGTTCAATTGATAATATTGAGCATAGGAGCCTTGATTAATTTTTCTTAATAACTTCCATTGATTTCGTAAAATTAAGATGCAATTAGGAATTTGAAAACGCGGGGGTACTTAGTACACCACCAAATTTTTCGTTCGGGAACCAGTATAGACAATCCTTGTACAATCTATACGTTCGAATACGATACTGTATATTTAAGATTGCTTTAACAAGGTAAACCTAATATATACACGAACTGTTTACGAACCAAATTCTAACAAGAACAAGTCTGGTAATCTATATTTCAAGATATGAATTCACCAAGACGAGTCTTCTAGGTTCTTACAGTTGTGTTAATACAATATAGGTTTAGAGACGCACAACTTGTGATATTTAAATTATAAAGATAACGATATAATGCAGAAAATAAATAACACAGGCACCAGAAGTTTTGTTAATGAGGAAACCGCAACTGTAGAAAAACCTCGGGACCTAGTCCAGATTGAACACACACTAATTATAAGTTGTTATACCAATTACCTACCACATATTCGGACTAGATGTAATACCTGCTTTAGCTGTATTCAAGCACCTGTAGAACTCCTAGCATAACACCGATTCTCTTTAAGAATTCTTTGTAAATCTTGTAACAGAACACCAATTCTCTTTAGAAGATACTCTTGAAAATCTTCTAGCAGAACGTTAATTCTCTTTAGAAGATATTCTCCAATAATAGGTGTTGATGGTGGTTTTTAGACAAGGGGTAAAATCGTAAAACCCCATGACCTAGTGTTACCCACAACACATTAACTAAGAGCATTTAACTCGGGTGTAAATAATTAATAGGGGTATTTTTTCAAAATACCAGATTAGGGTTTTCAACACAGAACCCTAATTCCAAAACCAAGCCGCACTCTGCGCACCATGGCAAAGAATGCCAAACCAAGCCGCACTCTGCGCACCATGGCAACAATGCCAAACCAAGCCGCACTCTGCGCACCATGGCAACCATGCCAAACCAAGCCGCACTCTGCGCACCATGGCAAAAATGCCAAACCAAGCCGCACTCTGCGCACCATGGCAACCATGCCAAACCAAGCCGCACTCTGCGCACCATGGCAACCATGCCAAACCAAGCCGCACTCTGCGCACCATGGCAACAATGCCAAACCAAGCCGCACTCTGCGCACCATGGCAACAATGCCAAACCAAGCCTCTGCGCATCTGCCAAGCCGCCATGGCAATGCCATGCCAAACCATGCCAAACCAAGCCGCACTACTCTGCCAAACCGCCGCATCATTGATCAACAATGCCAAACCAAGCCGCACTCTGCGCACCATGGCAACCATGCCAAACCAAGCCGCACTCTGCGCACCATGGCAACCATGCCAAACCAAGCCGCATACTGCACACCATGGCAACAATGCCAAATCTCCAAGCCGCTATGCCTTTGGCACACGCCAAATATAGCGCCCTAGGCTTGCAAGACTTGCAACTAGGTCAACATGGCCGCACATGCCATTGGCACATGCCAATACGTGCCACAAGCCATATTCCAAGTCGCTATGCCATTGGCACACGCCAAATATAGCGCCCTAGGCTTGCAAGACTTGCAACTAGGTCAACATGGCCGCACATGCCATTGGCACATGCCAATACGTGCCGCAAGCCATATTCCAAGTCGCTATGCCATTGGCACACGCCAAATATAGCGCCCTAGGCTTGCAAGACTTGCAACTAGGTCAACATGGCCGCACATGCCAATACGTGCCGCAAGCCATATTCCAAGTCGCTATGCCATTGGCACACGCCAAATATAGCGCCCTAGACTTGCAAGACTTGCAACTAGGTCAACATGGCCGCACATGCCATTGGCACATGCCAATACGTGCCGCAAGCCATATTCCAAGTCGCTATATTCCACGCCAAATATAGCGCCCTCTTGTTGCAACTAGGTCAACATGGCCGCACATGTCATTGGCACATGCCAATACGTGCAAGCCATATTCCAAGTCGCTATGCCATTGGCACACGCCAAATATAGCGCCCTAGGCTTGCAAGACTTGCAACTAGGTCAACATGGCCGCACATGCCATTGGCACATGCCAATACGTGCCGCAAGCCATATTCAAAGTCGCTATGCCATTGGCACACGCCAAATATAGCGCCCTAGGCTTGCAAGACTTGCAACTAGGTCAACATGGCCGCCACATGCCATTGGCACATGCCAATACGTGCCGCAAGCCATATTCCAAGTCGCTATGCCATTGGCACACGCCAAATATAGCGCCCTAGGCTTGCAAGACTTGCAACTAGGTCAACATGGCCGCACATGCCAATACGTGCCGCAAGCCATATTCCAAGTCGCTATGCCATTGGCACACGCCAAATATAGCGCCCTAGGCTTGCAAGACTTGCAACTAGGTCAACATGGCCGCACATGCCATTGGCACATGCCAATACGTGCAAAGCCATATTCCAAGTCGCTATGCCATTGGCACACGCCAAATATAGCGCCCTAGGCTTGCAAGACTTGCAACTAGGTCAACATGGCCGCACATGCCATTGGCACATGCCAATACGTGCCGCAAGCCATATTCCAAGTCGCTATGCCATTGGCACACGCCAAATATAGCGCCCTAGGCTTGCAAGACTTGCAACTAGGTCAACATGGCCGCACGTGCCATTGGCACATGCCAATACGTGCCGCAAGCCATATTCCAAGTCGCTATGCCATTGGCACACGCCAAATATAGCGCCCTAGGCTTGCAAGACTTGCAACTAGGTCAACATGGCCGCACATGCCATTGGCACATGCCAATACGTGCCGCAAGCCATATTCCAAGTCGCTATGCCATTGGCACACGCCAAATATAGCGCCCTAGGCTTGCAAGACTTGCAACTAGGTCAACATGGCCGCACATGCCATTGGCACATGCCAATACGTGCCGCAAGCCATATTCCAAGTCGCTATGCCATTGGCACACGCCAAATATAGCGCCCTAGGCTTGCAAGACTTGCAACTAGGTCAACATGGCCGCACATGCCATTGGCACATGCCAATACGTGCCGCAAGCCATATTCCAAGTCGCTATGCCATTGGCACACGCCAAATATAGCGCCCTAGGCTTGCAAGACTTGCAACTAGGTCAACATGGCCGCACATGCCATTGGCACATGCCAACACGTGCCGCAAGCCATATTCCAAGCCGCTATGCCATTGGCACACGCCAAATATAGCGCCCTAGGCTTGCAAGACTTGCAACTAGGTCAACATGGCCGTACGTGCCATTGGCACATGCCAAACACACACGCTGGTAGCCTAACTTGCAAACCGTGCAACCTACCACCAAGGCATTCCGCACATGCCATTGGCACATGCCAAACACACACGCTGGTAGCCTAACTTGCAAAACCATGCAACCTACCACCAAGGCATTCCGCACATGCCATTGGCACATGCCACACGCGCCATTAGCAGCACCACTTGCACTCAAGGCGCAACCAACGAGATATCAACACAAAACTGGGGGATGCTTCTTTAGGGTTTTGGTTTGGCGGTCACAGCATGCAGCGTACACTACGCTCACAATTAAGAAAGCGTGAATAGGAATAAAGCGGTCAAATAAAAGTGGAAATAATGGTGAAAAACGTTTTCACCCATTAAACCATGCGGTTACCACCTCCTCCCATTATTTCACCCTTTACTCTCTTCCTTCATGAGGCCAGGGTACGTTTCAATCTCGACTTGTATAAATAGGTCTTACCTATTTCCACCAGACGACAAGTCTCGGTCAGGAGAAATATACTACACTTACACTCTCAGAAAGGCAACTTTGCAAGCTCTCCAAAAAGATTTCATCTCTTGCAAGCTTCCTAAGCTTTCACTTTCTGATACAAGTCGAGATACTACTCTCCTCAACACCTTTCTCTGCTTCCCTCCCTAAATCAACCCTTCTCCTCCACTTTGTGACCGAAGCAAGTCTGGAACGGCCATTTCTTGGTTTAGGCTGGACTTGTACAGATTGATCTCTCGAATCTATAAAGTGCTCACGTGCAGCACATTTGTTTAGGGTTTAAACCAGTTTCTCACTCACCTACCGCATTTACCGAAATCGGCAGAAACGATTTTCACCCATAAACAATAGGTTACAGAACCGTGAACCCTAATTGAGTCTTCCTCACAAGATCACTTAAAAACAATTAAGGATATCTTGCTCTATCAATTCTATGGTTTATAACAAACACCTACGAACAGGAACTGAAACTATAAAAGAAGATAAATTCCATGTGCTTTACGATCCCCAAGTAAAATCTTATGAAGCCTCACACTTGTTCGTGAAGAACAAAGTTATGGAAAACAACCTTATGTGACCAAACACAATTTTCCAAGGGATTGGTTGTATTGTCACATAAAAACTCTATTTATAGTGAATGACCAAGTCTAGGTTGCTTGGGAACCAAGCTACCTTGTCTAGAGACAAAAACCCAATTATATGGCCACAATAGGGTTTTAGTCACGTAGGTATGTGGGAGGATATGAGTACCATGAAAAATCTCATGTACCACTTCATATTCACGAATCAACCTTAGCTACATAAAAATTTTATGTAACTTCTTCGTTATAACTCGGAATTGAGTGATTCTTGGACCGTTAAATTTTTATGATCATCCACTACAAAATGTGAACCTTTCCGGGGATAAAGGTCATACTCATTAAATTCATGAGATCAAACTCCTCTAGTATATACATAAATATGTATTTACCGTCATAGGAATTAATTATTCCATAAAGTTCGATAGATAGAGAGGTAGAGTAAACATGAGAATCTAGTAATCCACCCGTCCCAAATTAGTTGAGCCATTTGTAGTTTGCACAATTATTAAGGCAAGGAAAAAAGGGGAGTATGTTTAAGTATTTTTTACAAGTATGCCCTTATGGATAATAACTTGTAAAACTTAGAAATGATTTATCTCTTAAACTATACCACGGTTTTTCGTAAACTTTATATTGTTGAAAAGCATTTTAAAACACCTACGTAACGAATATAAACATGGCTATCAAATTATACATATTTATTATAGTAACAATAATCAATTAAAAGGGTAGTTTTAGAAATATCCCATTGATTGGTGAAATAGCTCATCTATTTGTGGGACAAAATTTAAAACCAATTGGCTCAACTAATTTGGGATGGAGGGAGTATTAGTTACTAAACTTTAATGAAGTTCTTCATGGATGTCTTCTTGTAGTCTTCAATTTCCATTCTTCAAGGAAAGCTTCGATTTTATACTGTACTTCTTAGACCTAATATTGTCCGAAACTAACTTTAGTATACTAAATCAAGAATGCGTTTTCCCTTCCTCAAAGTTTAATTGCATCAAAACTTTGAAGCAATAATATGGTGATATGTTTCTCCCCCTTAGTCGATACTTACATCTTTTGCATAATAGGTGAAACCTATAGATGTTGATTCACTTCCCCTTACATAATGATCCGTAAACCATTTGTATGTAGTGCGAAACTAGTAAATAATTCTCCCCTTTTTGTCAATAAAAATTGGAAAATGTACGAAAATTATGGGATCGTAATGAATTCTAACAAAAGATATTTCAAGACTAAAGAAACACATATCAACTTATGATATCAAAGAGTAAAATACTTAGTGTATTCATCTAGGAGATATTAAGATACATATTCCACATCCACTCTCCCCACAAATATATATAAATTAAGCACAAGTTCAAAAAAATAACTCTCTCCCATTTGATATCACTCCAAAAAGAACAACACGAGCGACCGTACTCCAAAAGAGAAGGGTTTATAATGGATTTCAGAAAGCCCGCAAGGAGATATGAGCTAAAAATCAATCATAGAAGGTTTCTCATGAGATCGTGTTTCTAAAAATTAGAAATATCTCATGGTACCAAAAATCATTGACTTTGATTATCTCTTCTATCTTGTAGACTTAAGAATTTCAACACAAATCAAGTTAGGTAAACAAGTATTGTCACGAGGTATATTGGTCATTAGACGCATTGTCTATTATAAGTATTTCACCTACAATATCCATTATATCTTAGCTAATGGTGAATGATGTACCTGTAATCAATATGATTATCATGTCTTAAGAGTTATACCCAAAATCTAGGTTTGAATATCAACATTATCTCTTAGCTAATGGTGAATGATGTATCCGTAATAAATATGATTATCATGTCTTGAGAGTTATACCCAAAATATAGGTTTGAATATTAACATTACAATTAGATAGAATATCCTTTGCATATCCTTTTTAGCTTGTTATGCAGAAATTCCCATGGATCATGTTCTCGTCTCTTGTAAGAAGTCAGATAGGCAGGGAGAACTCTACAAAGAGCATAAGAAGTGTTGATACCCACATCAAGTCATTAAAATTTGGACTTATTTGCGATGTGGTACACCTTGAGTCGTTTATAACTTATATCGACTCTTTTAAAGGGGCATAGAAAACAAATATGACACTCACTACGGATTTCTTTGTCATAAACCATTCGTACAAAAGGTTGATAACCTCTTGAACTTGGAATTTTCTCTTTGGAGCATTGGCATTTAACTTCAAGTATATATTTAAACAAGATAGAGAAAAAAAATATTCTTGTATCCAGAAATATTGGTATTTAACTTCAAGTATATATTTAAACAACCAATCATAATGATACTCGGGTTTCCACCAAAACACTTAGCGGAAAATAAGAGTTTATAGATAAAAGCATCAAACATGAATTTTGCTCACGTTTATTGACTAAATGCGTCTGCTAATGTTTGGCAGGGTCGATATGTGTACCGGGTATGTGTACCATACCCAATTCTTGAAACAGTTCTGTCACAGTACGTGTACCGGGTATGTGTTCCCTTAAGAAAAAACAAGTTCAGGAGTTTACATAACTTTTTAGGTATGCATACTAAGTATGTGTACCATCATGAGTTCACGAGTCAACAAACTTTTTTGGGTTTACATACTTGGTATGTGTACCAAAAATCGTTGTTGAATTATAGCTACGCTGGTATGTGTACTGCGACGCTGGACCTATAACAGTTGCGCCAATATGTAAGCTAGTACTTGGACTATCCTGTATCCATATTTACAGTAGATCTATAATCTACCACATACATATAAAAATTACCCAGCATAATATGTGTGCCCCAATTTTTTTGCTTTCCTTACCACATTTACTATGGCTTCTTGGTGAGGATGCTTTTCCAACACAATCAATTTGTGTTAAGGTTAACAAGGTCTTACTCACCATAGGAAATCGAAAACACAAAGTCATGCATGCACTATAGGAATTTAACAACTTCTTTGAAACTTTCAACAACTGTTTAATACCTCATTAACATGTTATCTCTTGTCGTGTTTTTGTTTGGGAGATCCTTTTTAATGGCAGTCGTCGCTTTATTGATCTTCTTTGGTACCCATTTCTGAGTAGCTTTTGGAGCAACGAATTTCTTTTTCTCCCCAATATTTTTATAAAACTTTGTTGAGGGAATACTGGAAGAACTGGTATAATGCAACTCAGTTTTTCTCCAGTTTGGAACATCAGATCTTGCCATCTTAACAGAATCATATCTGACTTTATCTTTTTTATGATATCTGCAACCCATTTGCAAGTGACCTGGTTTTCCACAATAAAAGCAATGTTTATTAGAATGGGAAAAGTCATGTTTAGTGTTACCTAGATTTGTATGTGATTGCTTTGGAGCTTGATAGATTTTCCTCTTTCAGTCATCAGCATTTGGTAGAGATACTTCACTTTTGTCGTCAGTGGAAGCTTTTGGTTGAGAAGAATCGTTAGATTTGACAAATTTTACCTATTTGCAAATACTAGGAGTGTCTATTCCTTCATAGCCCAATCATCGGGTATCACGATGATTTCTACATGCTCCCAATATTGAAGTTAATTTACCTAAGATACTATTTCTATCCAAACTCTCTTTTAAGATCGTATTTTCTTCTTCCAACTTTTTGATTTTCTCATGCGCAATAACTAGATCATTCTTGGATGATTCAAATTGAACTTTGAGATCTGCTTGTTCTGAATCAAATAACAAGTTCATCTCAATGTTCTCCAAATTATCTAGCTTTGCTTGTAGAATAATTTCATGTTCACGACCTGCAACAATTTCTTCTTTAAGATTTCGTATTTCGTTGAGATAATCTCTTGCACAACTAGAATCAAGTTGGTCTTGCAAGTGTTTATTCCGAATTTGAAGTCTGTCATATTTAACTTTCTCACTGAATAAGGTGCTTTCAAGTTCAAAAAGTTTCTGATGACATTCCTTAAGAAGTTTATTAGCAACTGGATCTTCATAGAACAATTCTTTGTCAGAATCAGAATCTGCATCCGAAAGATATTTTTCAGTAGCTATCGCAACCTCGCATGCGTACTCTTGGTAACATTAAATTCAGGCCCATCATCAAGAGTAGTCATTGCTGATGCATTTGCTGGTTGTGTACGGTTCCACCTAGGGCATACAGAGGAAAAGTGCCCAAAACCACGATAGTTAAAGCATTGAACAACATCTTCAGGAGATGTTGTATCTTTAGAAAATCTCTTTTAAATTGTTTTGATTCTCAAAAAATTTCTAAATTCTCATGGAGTATCATCCTTAGTATCTGGTGAACCAGATTTATTCTCAGAGGATTTAGTATTGTCTGCAGCTTTAAGAAAAATCAACTCCTTTTCAGACCGGTGTTCATTATCAAAGATCTTTAACTTTCCAACAAGAGTATTTCTGGGAAGTGTTGAAAGATCGTTTGCTTCTTAAATGGCATGTTTCTTAGGTTCGTATCTCGATGGTAGAGACCTGAGAATTTTGCACACAATAACTTTCTCTGGAATAGTTCTTTCTAACGAATGTGAGGAGTTAACTATCTGAGAAAGTCGTTGGTTAAACTCATCAAAGGTTTCATCATCATACATGCGAAGGTTTTCCCAGTCAGATGCTAAGTTTTGAAGCCTTTATTCTTTCTCTGCGGTATTCTCTTCGAATACGGTCTGCAAGATATCCCAACTCCCAAGCTTCTTTCGAAGTTTCACATGTAGTCACATGATGTTGGAGATCTTATGACGATGATAATAGCATTTAACCAATATGAATTATGCTTTACAACACTGATTTCGATATCACTATATGCAACTACATCTTTCACAACAGTTGCACCGTCTCTTACAACCATTGGAGGATTATACCCATTTACAACAAGTATCCATGTCTGAAAGTCACTGGCTTATAAAAAACTACGCATAGCTATTTTTCACCATAAGTAATTAGTGCCATCAAATCCTGGTGGTACGTAAATCAAACGTGGTTGATACAAGTTCAGATTCATGTCTATCGGTTCACATCGGTACAAACACAGACTTATTAGGTCTTTACAGTGTTTGCCTGCTATGATACCAATTGAAAACGCAGGGGTACTTAGTACACCACCAATTTTTTCGTTCGGGAACCAGTATAGACAATCCTAGTACAATCTATGCGTTCGAATATGAAACAATATTTAAGATTGCTTTAACAAGGTAAACCTAGTATATATACACACGAACTGCTTATGAAACGAATTCCAATAAGAAAAAAGTCTTGTAATATGTATTTCAAGATACGAATTCACCGAGACGAGTCTGGTAGGTTTTTATAGTTATGTTAATACAATATAGGTTTAGAGACGCACAACCTGTGATATTTCAATTATAAAGATAACAATATAATGCGGAAAAGAAATAACACATGCACCAGAAGTTTTGTTAACGAGGAAACCACAACTGCAGAAAAAACCCGGGACCTAGTCCAGATTGAACACACACTAATTATAGGATGTTACACCAATTACCTACTGCATATTCGGACTAGATGTAATACCTGCTTTAGTTGTATTCAAGCACCTATAGAACTCTCATATACAACATGAGGACCTTTCCGGAGATAAAGGTTATACTCATTATATTCATGAGCTCAAACTCCTCTAGTATATACATAAATATGTATTTACCGTCATACGAATTATTCTATAGAGTGAGTACTTGTTTCGATAGATAGAGAAATAGAGTAAACAAGAGAATCAAGTATTTGTTACTAACCTTTAATGAAGTTCTTCATGGATGTTTTCTTGTAGTCTTCAATCTTCATTCTAAAAGGAATGATTAGTTAACTCGGGATGATAACTCCTCACCCATAAGAAAATTGAAGCTTTAATAGCGCAAACCACTTGATGAGATGATTGGTACTTGTTAGACAAGAACCTGTTGTGACGTTATTATTTGCTAGTCCTCGAGCAAAACTGATATAAATAAAATCCTAACTCACTGTCGCAGGCATCGTCGATTGCATTTAGCGTATGCAACAAGCCTTTAAACCCCTAGGTGACCCTAGTGACAGAGTTATAGTCTCGGGAGGGTTTACCAGAGGTGTACCCACGAGTTATAGTCTTGGTTGGCATACTTATTGACTATAGGAGGAAGTACCCTGATGCGAAATTCCAATTGTTGTACACGAGTTTGCACTCAAGCATACTAAAATTCATATAAGTGACAGAGCTCTGCTCAGATAGTTTCTGGACATCATAACCGGAGTCAACCAATCACATGGATAGATTAAGAAGATGGATATAGAGAAAAACATAGATGGTTTTGATGTTGACTAAGGTGAACGGTGTTTCTCCTTTCTGTCTAAAGGCCACTGCCAAAACGAACCTATCCTAATGGACTGAGATACTGGTCTAGACTAATATCAACACACTGGCATATACAAGGGAACCAGTGGTCAATAATCCTAACTCTAGGTCAACACGACTGGCATATACAAGGGTTCCAGTGGTCGACTTTATTGAACACTTTATTCCGTTTGGTCTGATGGTCTGGTCTCAATTTTTTTTTCTTCTCTTTTTTTTTTCATAATATTTTTTTTTTTATTTTTTTTGTGTGTATCTCAATCACTCTATTTCACCCAAGCAGTGGTAACAACTTGAATCATGAGCCCCACCTAATCACTTAGACAAACATATTTTAAAGAAAACAAAATAAAAATAGAAGTGAAAAGGATTCAACGAGATATGGCGAAACTACCATGTTTTTTCTTCAATTCTAACACCTGAGCTCTGTGCTTTTATGAATAGACTCTTTAGATGTTTCCATCTAATCAGATTGGTTCCTCAACTCCTACAACCAAGATGCTTCCATCCACTTAGATTGGTTAGTGCCAACCTTAATAAGCATAAATTTCTAGGCTCTGGAGTTTATTTATCGCAACTAAAAAGTTTCTCTCATACCACCAAACTTAAATCTAACATTGTCCTCAATGTTCTAAAGATAAAATTAAAAACATGAACAAGGAGAAACTGTTACCATTTGAAGTAAAAGAGTTAAGGAAAGATATTACCGTGTCGCATGAATATTGGGTTACCTCCCAAGAAGTGCTAAGTTTAAAGTCTTGACCAGGACTAAGAAAGGATTAGTCACCTCATAAAATCATAAAGTAATAGCCAAAATATCTGTGGGTCATCAAAACCAAATAGAGCTATCACAAGTAAAAGGAATCTGCAACTTTGCCAAGAAAATTAACAAATAAAGCACACCCTTGTCTTGTTTCTGTTTAAAGACAACTACATCTAGCCGTGGTTCGAGTTCGGAGTTCTATAACTGGGTCCAAGTAAAATATTTTCATGTGATGGAATTCCTCAAAGCTAAGATCCGGTTCGAGTTGTAAAGTCTGTAAAAACTCAAATAAGAACTTAGAAGCACATAATAATAACTGAATAATTGCGGATCCTTAAAGTCAATCGGTTTTGACTCACACAATTGACCACGATGAAATTGGCGGTCAATCATAATAAAATGTGTCGATACTAATTTCCTAAAGTACTTAGGTTTAGTCTCAAAACTAAATAATTGACACATCTCAAACTTATACGTTCCCCCTTTGGTTGAAGAATATTTGGTGGGAAAACAAAGTCAATCTGGGTATCATAGCCTGAATAAACCACATCAACCAGAGGATGGGTTTCTAACAACTGAACTTCCCTATGGACATCACTAGGTTCAAGAAAACGTGTATGAAGATAATCTTGTAAAATGGTTGAGGCACATATGTCAAGTCCGAAGTGAGGGACCTTTCTAAGAGTTACGAAACATGGAGAATGATAATCACCCCCAAACTTAGAGTTTTCAGTGTCTCTAGGAAGACTAGTCACAACTTCCCTAATTTCAAGGTCATCTGATTCCTGAAAATGGTCAATTGATTCTTCTAAGTCAGGTTCATCCTCACTCATCTCTACGAGTTCATTTTCTTTGTCTAAGACTAATGTTTCTAAATAGCTAGACTCTAAAACAATATTCTCATAATAGACTCGTTCCTCTAAACCATTATTAGCTTCGTAATCAAAAGGAAATAATACATCGTCTAAAACGGGGGTATCTCTAGTCAAATCCTCGTCCTTTTGAATAGGTGAATAATTATTAAAATTATTTGGATTTGAACTAGAAATATTATCATTATTAAGCTCAATTGGAGTAACAAATTCCTGATCACTATGCCTACTTATTTCAAATTCTTCATCAACACTATCCTCATCATAATCATCAATATAATAACATGAAAATAGTTGAACCTTATCTAAAGTAGTGTTACCAATTTTATCCTCGTCATCTTGATTATGCAAATAACTATCCTCATTTTCAAAGGTACCATTGGAAACACTATATTGGAAATTAAGACTATCTTGAGCAGTTCTTTCCTGGGCCTCTAACAACATTTTCTGAGTCGACTCACATGACTTCCTGATTTTATCTAGGAAACAAGGTTCACACGTTGCATTGCTTTCGTCCATAACTAAATTATTCATCTCAGCTGAACTATGTGTCGACTCAAGTAACTTTTGTGCTGACTCAGCTAACTTACGTGCGGACTCTAGTAGGGAGGAATTCTGCTCGTATGACCGATGGGCGTATGGATAGTAATTGGGCTCACCATGGTATGGACCATAACCTTCAAAAGGCTGATGTTCCCAACCACTATTCACATTATGGTCAAAGTAGTAACGTCCATTTTGAAACTCAGTCGGATATTCGTTGTATTGGCTATTGTAATACCAGTTCGACATTCTATTGCAGGGGTGTGAGTTGTCACACAAAATTATAACCCACTGACAGGGGATTCGTGAGTGGATGGAGTCTTACCTCCCGTACCAGACGGGCGATGAACCGTTGAAGTCGACTCAGGCCACCGACTCCGATGTCAGTGTACGAACCCGAGGGGCCGAGACAGTATCGTAACTGTCGTCCTTCCCTGCAAACAGTTTTATTTAATTTTTTTTAACCCTTCCTTAGGGTTTCAAAAATAATGTCCAAGTCCAAAAATAAAGTCCAAAAAGTGTCCAAAAAGAAAAAAGAAAAATTACAAAAATACAACCCTATTTACAGTTTCTAAAAATAAAACAAAATAGCTATATACAAAATCTTCTTCTTCACTCCTTTTGAATTCCTCTTTTCTTTCCTTCTTTGGAAGATGCTTTCCTTTTATAGCACTTTTTCTTTCCTTGTAACTTCGCTCCAAATCTGAAAAGAATCGAAAAATACCAAAGGCGTAAAAGAGAACAAAAAATATAAAAAATAAAAATAGAAATAACTCTAAAACCTAAAACCTAAATACAAGTCCGCGTCGGCGGCGCCAAAAATTGATGTGATTTTGAATTGTTGTTTGTAAAGTGGTAAGAAAAGTTCGTTCAACTCGGCCTTGTAAAGGTTTGATTTAAGAAAACTCTAAAAACAAAGAAAATATATTCACAAGATTTTCACAATGTCGAGAGGTACTGAGACTCGGGATTCCACCATAAACTCATTCATGCGATTCGTATATTTATCCTAGATAATTATAGCTCGAACAATATTGACTCTATATCTTCGCCAAGGTAGATTTTTAAAAGATTAATTGTAAATCACAAGCTTGACGCATCAAAAGTACTAAAACTAAGTATACATCATCAAACGAAATCACAACTAATTAGTGAAAATCATAAAACAATTAAATCAAGTGCAAAAAGTCATACAAGAAATAAATAGAATTACCCCATGCATGAAGAATGGCTTCCTCCTTTGTCCCAGTGTTGGGGTTTAGCTCCTCATGGTAAAAACACGCTCAAAATAATAAATCATGGCTCAAAATATGTTTTTATTGAAGAAATTATATATCTCAACCAATCTGCAACGCTGTATTGGCGTTATAGAGTTCACTGTTACAAAGGAATAAGACTGTGGAGAGAACGATAGTTTTCTGTTGCTGCAGAATCTGCGACTGTTCTCTGCAGCTTAATGTTCTTCAGTTTAGGGTTCTTGAGAACGACACTTCTCTAGTGTCGTCTGCAACTCCTTCTCTTCTTCTTCTTCCCGCTGCTGCTACAACTCCTCTGCAGCCTTTATGTTCTTCTCTGCCGGTCCCCTAAAGTCTCGATTCCCCTTTTATGAGTCCCATAAACTCTTTTTATACCCAACAGCTCCATCTAACTCGATTAAATCCGAGTTTATCTATCTTTTCCTTCCCCTCAAGTCACGGTTTTTCCTCCCTTTTCTGCTCTTCTTTCCGCGTATGAATATATCCAGAATTTCTTAAACATGTGATCAAATCTAGCAGAGTATATCCTGTCCTTCTAATCCCACGTAACTTCCAGATTTAGCAGCACCTACCGGATAAAATATCACTGCCCTGTTTTATCAAACTACCAAATATACAGAAGATTTCATACCTTCTTTCTGATTCCGATACGTCACTCATCCCTGCCTTGTCGCAACAGACTCAAACCGATCGGTATGCACCTTTATTCTTTCCTCATAAACCCGATATATATTGTCCCCTGTTTTGTCGAGATTCTGTAGAAATCTTCTCCTTTTTCGAACCCAATACAATTACCAATCCTGTTTGGATTAAACAGGCCCAAACCAATCCTTTCCAGCAAGAAAAAATCCGACAAAAGCTCACCAAACTCGATCCAGGGAAGTTCGCATACGAGCATCCATTTTTCCCGCCAATTTTCCTTTTTGAACGATAAAGATGAGGGTGGCCCCTATCCAAATATTGGACTCCTTTAGCGGTGAGGTGCCCCTTAGCAGTGAGGTGCCCCTTATCCAAATGAGGGGTGTCTTTAGTAGTTTTCTCCCAAGAGCGCAAAAACCACTTTTCGAGCCAATTTCGCCGCAAAATCTTATTTCTCCAAAAACACCTACAAAAACATAAAACACCATAATAAATACGAAATCAAGTGCCAACAATATATAGTATTGAGATTAAATTAGACACAAAAATGTGTCTATCACGTAACATGAAGCATCAGCTTCCATAAAATAGCACCAACAACCTTTAATCTAATTATATGCCATTGCTCCAACAACTGCGAAATGGGCACATTCCTGTTTCAGCTTCCAACAACGGGTATCATATTTTTCCATATTTCAGTCGTAAAATGACAATTCAGCAGAAGGTGTTTTTTTTATCTCATGTAATAACAAATTTTATCAAAGAACTCGCAACATATATATGTGCTCAGTTCCACCTATTTACTGTTTAAGGTTACATTTTTCACTTCATTCTCAGATGAAGTAAGAGATTTTTAGATGTTGTGACCTTTCTATGGAAAATGTGACGTATGATCCCGCTTAATTATTGTCATACTACGAATGTAGTAGATTCGGGGTGTCGTCAATCCCCCTAGGCGCTAACCTTACTTAGATAGCCGTCACATCCCATTTTACGGCCTAAAATTTTCCATGGGACATGAACGGCAATACTATGTGGTTCAGTGAATTAACTTCATCCACAAGTACTCAACCTTGCACACTTGCACCAAGGTATGCATCTGCCTTCACTCTTAAGGCAATATGCAACGAAAGTCTTTCTTCTTTCTCTCTAACTCTT
This sequence comes from Papaver armeniacum, assembly GCA_023531295.1. Taxonomy (NCBI): domain Eukaryota; kingdom Viridiplantae; phylum Streptophyta; class Magnoliopsida; order Ranunculales; family Papaveraceae; genus Papaver; species Papaver armeniacum. The sequence goes on along the minus strand of JAJJWW010012853.1, from coordinate 27,407 downwards.
TATGCCCCCATTGACCGGTTGTCAGCCGACACAAATATAATTACACTTTCTTACTACTCAAAATTTATAATGAAGCAAGGGCAAGAAAGGATCGATCCCACAGAGAGGTCTAGGTTGTCAAATTGTTTCGGTTCCCTATAAATAACACCGGTAGTTTTGTGATTTTTATATAATAAACTAAATAAAAGCAAATAAAGCAAAGCAAACAAATCAAATCAAGGATAAGAAGATATTGGTCATGGATTTCGTTTTCATTCACAAACATGTTTTCAACACAATAACTAGAATTGATATTTTAATCTCAACTTTTATCAAAGACCCTAGAATACCTTGATCGCAAGTATATCCCGCAAATCTCCTCATGTCATCAACAAACACATTAAAAGATGCGAATATGAATTCTATCTAAAAGAACAACCTAACGTGTAAAAGCACTAATCAAGTTTAATTCCCTAGATGCATTAGGTTCTATGAAATCAGGCCAATCAAAGCAATCGAACGTGGAAAGCGCACTAATCCGATTTAACAAAGGTTATGACTCACATATGATCATAAGAATATATCACTACAAACTATAATCATATTTATGCTACTTGCAATCCGGAATTATCACTTTTGCGTATAATAACCCTAATCTAGCAATAAAGATGAAAGCAAACTCAATCGATTCGCGACTCGACTAAACGAGCATTCAAATCATGTAACAATATTAATGGTGAATCATAAACGATAATATGAGAGAAAACTAATTTATTGAATTAAAACCCGTATTTGGAAATCCAACTTATTCCATAACCAAAAGAAAACTCTAGCTCATATTCATGGAGTTCATAACAAGAAGAAAGAGAAAATACTTCATGGTTCTAAACCCTAGAAAACAAAGTAGAGGCAAAAATAATAGATTAAAGATAAGATATTAGATGTAATAAAAGAGATACAAGATATCTAATAAAATAAAAGAGAGCCCTATTTATAGAGTTTTATAACCTCCTCTTGAAGAAACTAGGAAACCTAGCAAAAATAGGAAAGAGCACCTCCTTAGGAATTGTGTCCCGTGCATCGAACCCCGGTCAAAAGTAGTTTCCAAAACTCTTGCTGACACTCTCGAATACCTGCATCCTTAATCTGATCGTGTAGAAAATTGGCTAAATAGCCTATTGGTCTCAACTATCAAGATCCAGCCCATTATCACCTTTTGTCCTGTGTAAGTTCCGGCCATACCTCATCCCTGATAACCTTCACTCGGACTCGAACCAACATCACTATGCTGTCGTCACCAGCCACTGCCAAACTCCTCCATTGCTTCCATAACTTCCATGACATGCAGACTCGAGTTCATACCTTGGCTACAACGTCAATATCCATCACCCAATCTTCCATCACGAGCTGCTTTCTCCAATCTTCTTTTCATCACCGATCAACACCAACACCTCGAGTTCAACTCTCGCCATTGCTGCCATAACTTAAACACCATTCTCCACTGCCTTCATATCACTGCCAATAATCGAGTTCACAGCTCTTCTTTCCCATTGTCTCTGTTGTACTCGATCTTCATTAGTTCGAGCACCACTTCTCTGTGTTGTCAGTCCGACAACAGCAGCTTCATACTCTTTCTCGTTCTCGTCTTCGATATCATGGTAGCAGCAGCAGTCACCACCATTACCAAGCATTACTTTGTTCCACACTTATCTCTCCTTTTCTGACCAGTTTACTCTCTCGAGAACACCACAGATCAAATCCATCAACAGCGACCCAAACTCCAGCTCTCCGTCTCTCCTTGTTCATCTCAGCGTCAACTCCATGAAACAATCACCGATATTTCTCTGGCTATCTGCCAACAGTCCACGAGTTCTTGGTCGTCGAGAAGCAATGACAGCAGCATTAACCAATCTTGTCGTCACTGATTATCCCATAGTTGTGATCTCCTAACGGCAGCAGCCAACATCATCGCTGGATACTCGTCTTCTCCGTTTTCAGACTCGAGCACCCAGCGTCCATAACTCACAGACCACAGCATCACCTAGTCTTGATCTCCTCCTTCACTGCCACTAAACCCAATACCTCTCTTTTCTAGATCGAGTTCTTCATGACAACCAACAGCTCTTCACCACGGCCATCAATGGCAGCAACCTCAACTCGGTCCATTATCCAAGTCCGAAACCATAACTCCATCTGAACCTCCTTCTTACTCTGCCTCAATGACTAACAGCATCACTCCCTTATCTTCTGTTGATCACCTTCAAGCTCTTCTCAGCCTTCTTATCACTTCCAATAGCAACAACTACTTTTTCATCTCTTCACAGCACCGACGCGATCATCACTTCCAAGCTCAGTCCACAGCAAATCCCCATTGCCATTTTCTCCACGGCAGGTCACCATCATTACAGCAACAAAAGTCGATAAACTCCCTTTACCTGTTATTACTCGAGCCTTGTCAATAACCTGAGAAGCAGCACCATCTTCTTTCTGTTCTTCCGTCAGCAGCAATCGATCACCAATGGCAGCTTCAAATGCCATCACTGTCCTATAACCCCATCGCTGCCATCGAACTCCATGCTGTTTTTTCTGCCAATCTCAAACACGATCTTCTTCCATTCGTGCCAGCATCTTCCACTGGTCCGCACTCTAGCTCGAACTCCATTTACAATGGCAGCAAACCCATCTTCTTCTTATCGTCCCTGTTCACTGCCAAACTCCGAATCCCATCACCAAGCTCGAGCTAAACCCCTCCATACTTCTCTGGCAACCTCATCTATCTTTCTCTCCATCTCCTGTTATGCTCTGTTGAGTTTGCATGGGAGAAGACGGTGGCCCTGAGTAAATAGGCTGGCTGCACTTAACACTGTTTGAATTCTGGCTTCCCCCAAATAAAGGACTAGACTCCCTTTAGCAGTCCCTTTGGAACAGTTCACCCCTTAACAGAATGGCTACCCCTTAACGTACATTGGGGTTGCCGATAGCACTTGTCCTAGAAAATGATCATTTTGCCCTTTTTGCTTATGAGTTCTTGTTTTGCTCATAACTTCTTCATACGAACTCGGAATGACTCCATTCTTTCGGCATTGTCTTCATCTTCTCGTCCTCTACACAATGAAAAGTAGAAATCTTGTATTTGAACGAGTTCCAATTGGTCTTTTTGCTCCAAATGACTCCATTGCACCTAATAAACTCAAAAGTAAACATAAGATACATAATTTACAAGAAAACTCGCAAAGAAAGCATAAATACTAGATATAAAATTAGGTGTATTCTACACCTATCACCCATAAGCACAAGAGGTTTGCCATGCATCAATCCATTTGACAATCTCACTAAATCAGCAACACAATGAACACAAATATATAACACAATAAACCCATTTTATTGCATCAAAGAAAGATAAACAAAACTCATCCATACCCGGACAACAATTGCCTCACCATTAAGGACTTAACTCTCTCAAGGCCTAGCCTTTTGCTAGCCTTTCTTCTCCTACTGATTTACAATGCCTATCACACTATATATACAGTAGTTACATAGCCAAAAACCGTGCATAACTAAATGCACAAGCATTGGACAACCAAGTGTCCAAAAGGGTAATTTCCATAACCGCCTACAATGCTTTATAACTGCTAGGTTTTGTGTTGTATTGCATATTGACGCCACACTTGTTCTTGACGGTTAGGGAATGCCAAACTCAGTTATAAGCCACTTTATAACTATCTCAACCAACTCATTTGCTCTGGCATGCGTGTGATGCACACACAACATGTAACTGACAGCCTGAGCCAACATTAAGCCAACATGTCACTGCACCTGTTTTGGCCCGAGCCAATGTACAACCATCATATCTCAACACTCGTCTTGGCCTAAACCGATGTACAACCATCTCAGCGCTACAATAATCTTGGCCATGCACTTAACTCATATTGATGCCAACATCCGAGTAAAGTCATGCAAATCATGTCTTGCCTTGCTGCCTGGTTCAGCTCCATACTTTAGGTGCATCACTTGCATTTTTTTTTTTCTCGAGCAATAGACAACAATGTCGCATTTGGCAACGCCATCATTGCATATGCAATGTCCAATCCTTGGTCAATGCCTGAATCATCCCATGACTTGCATTACATCCTAATTCCTTCCTTGAGCTGGACTAACTCTGAATCAAGGATATGCAACTCTATCGCATAGTATTGCATGTGCTAAGAGCCTTTCTTGTCTCAGTCATAATGGCGCTACATTGTCGGACTATGCAGCTCCATTGGCCAGGCCACTGACTTCAATAAGGCGCCATCTTTGCGCTTCACTAGCTTGGACGGTAACACTAGCTTAGACACTATTTTTTTTTTTTTTTTTGATACGCGAAAGCCGAACCCAGGCCCTTACCGAACTTAGCCAGTTGGACTGGCCCCACTGCCAGACCCAACACCGCTATCCCCACTATACAACTAATCTATTACAAACCTTTATGGCGGCGGGGATTAAATCCCTGACTTCCTCTTTACTGGAGTTGATGGGATACTACTGAGCTATGCTCTTGGACCCAGGAACTAAATTTATCATTACGGGACATTTGATGCTGCAAAACATAGGCTAAAGTGTATTATATTAATCAAGAAATGTTAACGTATGTTCTAAATTAACTTGGTGCTGTTCGAGAAATAACTCAAATCCTTCCCAAATTTCAACTCTTAGTCAGTTCTACATTCATACTTACAGGTCCCCAATAAATCTCGATTAAAGAATTCTCTCGATTTTTTATAAAAATGTCTCAATTTTCTTCTTCAAATCTTCAATGAAGAACTCATAACTCCAAGAAATTTCAATGATGGCTACAATTTTCTTCTCCTCAGCTCTTATTCTAACCATAACTTTGTCCCTCCTCACAATTCCAGTAACTTCCTCACTTCAGTTAAGATTTTACCAAAAAGCTTGTCCTCAAGCAGAATCGATAGTCAAAAGAATAGTGAAAAATAATTTCCAAAAAGACCCATCTCTACCTGGCGGATTAATTCGCTTATATTTTCATGATTGCTTCATCAGAGTAAGGATTGGTCACAGTTTTGCTAATTCAGAATTTGCATCATCCCATTAAAACTGTTTTTAAAACTCCAGTTATTTGAATATATTTCAATATTTTGTTTTGATTTATAGGTGGTTGGCTTTCTTACTCGAAAATGTCACATTGGTTTTGTTATTGCAGGGTTGTGATGGGTCTGTTCTTATCGACAGTGAAGGAGACAATGTGGCTGAAAAGGAAGCCCCGCCAAATTTGAGTTTAAGAGGATTTGAGATTATTGATGAAATAAAACTGGAAATGGAGAAACACTGCCAAGGTGTTGTTTCTTGTGCAGATATATTAGCCTTAGCAACTCGAGACAGTGTTGCTTTATCTGGAGGACTGGCGTATAAGTTACCCACTGGAAGAAGAGATGGAACAATCTCAAGAATGGCCGACGTTCATGTACCAGGACCAACTTTCTCTATTGATAGAGCATTAACGGCTTTCAAGAATATTGGCCTTGATTTGGATGATCTCACTACTTTACTGGGTAATTTCTGTTTTACCGATAACTGACTAGATCCTAACGTCGCTCGTCTGCACACAAGTGAATTTTGGCACTTTCAGGGATAAGTTTAAATCACTAACTAGATATTTTGTTTGCCACTTCAAAGTTCAAAGTTAATGAGTGCTGTTCATCAATAATGTATGCCATTTGCTTTCTTTCTTGAAATTTGAATGCAGTAAGATTCCAAGCATACTTAGGTTACTAACAGTACTAAGTGTTTTTTATAATTTGTTTGCAGGTGCTCATTCGATTGGATTATGTCATTGTGGATTTTTCATAGACCGCTTATATAACTTTGAAGGGATGGGTCTAGCCGACCGAGATCTAGACCCTGAACTAGTAGTTCATCTGAAACAGAAGTGTCCAAGACAGCAACCAAATCAGGTTTTTAATCTAAGCCAAGACCCAACGGTGTTCATGAATCCTTCAAGCAATACAAATTTCAAGTTAAACAGTGCATTTTACAGTAGTGTCATAGATGGAAAAGCACTACTTCAATTAGATCAAGGTTTAGCTTTCACAGATCTTACTAGCAAACTAGCAGCAAAGTATGTAAATGAACCACAACTCTTTAGAAAGAAGTTCGCAATGGCTATGATCAAATTAGGTAATATCGGCGTTCTAACTGCGGGACAAGGTGAAGTGAGATTGAACTGTAGAAAAATAAACAAAAGAGGTTAATTATTTTGCTTGTTTTATTTAGTTGTTGTGGAGCTTCAACTATCTCGATTTAGTCCATTCATATTGTTGTATTTCAAGAACGAGCGACTCGTGCTTGCATTTTACCTATGTTGCATCATTTCGAGCTTGCCTCCAGTTTGAGAGGTCAACAAGCTAGCTAGTAGATATGGATACAGTAAAAAGGTTTTTTAATTCAGTCAAAGACAGGAAAGAACCATGATGATCTTAAAGCGAAAAAGTAGTAATTAAACTAGGAAAAGTATAGATTCACCCGGATTGAAATCCGGTGAATCACACTGCGTGACACAATTGGGATGGGTCCCACAGTAAATAAAAACAGCTCCTATAATGTGGGTCCCAGGGACTTTCTCTCGCGCGGGGACGAAACACACCCGGTGTGTGTAGCAAAGCTGATTAAACCGTACAAAACTTTATTCTCCCAATCAAAAATACGTAGCTAGCAAATTGACAACCGGAACAAGGAATAAAGATGACCACGAAACAAAATGATCACACCAATAAAAAAACACAATAGATACAAACTAACTTTTCTTGATCCTGTCCATTGATCAGAGACATTGGAGAAGAAACAAGCAAGGAACTAAATCGATAAAAGAAACAACAAACAGACATCAAATAAACATGCAATTTAGCTGTTAACAACGGCACACTGCTTCCTTATCTCACCGGCTGTTCCGACTTTTACTCCAACTTTGCCCATTTTTTCCATGGACTTGGCAAATTCCTTGAAGAATTTTGATAAATTTCCGTTAACAAGTTCAGTGACGTAGGATAGAGAAGTAGAATCAGTTATAAGAGCTGCATCAGATGTAAATAGACCTCGTCTTTTGACTAGATTTTTGAAGTAACTTAAATCAAAAGTTCTAAAACTCCCTGGATCCATTTCAACTAATGTGGTGTTATCTGTGATGGTTTTGCATTTCTTATTCTTCAAATTTGTTGCATATTCACTGTCCAAAGAAGGATCTTGGTCTCCTTTACCAGTAAAGTTGTAGAGACGGTTCGTGAATTCATTACAATGAGTGATTCCAATCGTATGAGCACCTAATGATGACAACCCAAAAGAATAAAATAAGTTCAAAGTGCTATTCAAGATATAATGTTCTACTAGTAAGTAAACCTCACTTTCAATAGAGTACGTAACTGTACTTACCGGATAGAAGAACAAGATCTTTCACGTTAAGTCCTTTGTTTGCAAAACTTGTGCGAAGTTCAGTGAAATTGTTGGATGGAGCAGGGATCTGATTAGTAGCTTCGGTGCGGTTTGAAACAAAGCCATCTCTTCGTCCAGTGGGAACTTTCCATGAAGGTCCCCCCTGTTGTGGTTAAATTCATAGATACATCATTTTAGATTCCTAGTTATACAAAAAGCTGCGGATCAAATGAAAAGGGTTGAAATGTAAAAGTGGGTTTGCTAATTATAATTTGCCTAGGAAATTTTCTTACAGTGATAACAACTGCATCTCTTGCAACCAAAGCTACAACATCTGCACAAGAAACTGTTTGGGGGCATTCAGCTTCTAGCAAGGCTTTTACTCTGTCAATGAAATCGAAACCTTGAAGGGTTAGATTAGGTGGAGCCTCTTTCTCCACTGGGTTGTTTGATGATGTTCTGTTCAATAATACAGATCCATCACATCCCTGAATTGAAAACAAAGAAACAATCATCTTCAGAATCACAGTAATGCGAAGGAAAACAGAGCAAAAGAACCAGTAGTAAAAGAAGCTTACCCTGACGAAACAGTCGTGAAAATGCATTCTGATAAACGTAGCGGCCAATGTTGGAGCATTTGGAACATGTTCGTTAACATAATCTAGTACTATTTTCTCAGCTTTTGGACAACTTTGAGAGTAAAAACCCGTTTTTAATTGTGCAGATGCTGAACATAACAATCCAAAAAGAACCAAAATTGCAAGGCTAGTTGAACTCATTGTTCCCATTTTAGTATATGAGAATGAAATGATGAAAGAGTCTTCGAGTTGGTTTGAACTGATATGGACTCTATTAGGTATGAACATTTATAGTGCTTGTGAGCAAATTCTTGAAATGAGAATAAAGTAAAACAGAAACTTCTTAAGAACAGCTAAGATGGAATGATTAAACCTTTATTCCTTCTACTAATATTGTATATGCAATTAGGGTTATATTAGTCTATATAATTTGGTATGATATCCTTTTGATGCCAAAGTATTATTTGAAATAGGTTCATATTTGAATCACTTCGCTTTTTCTTGGAGGACATCTTTTTGTAGGGTACCCCACTTTAGATTTTATTGTACATGGTACTTTAAGCATAGTTAGCACTTAACAGTTAACACTAGTGAGTAGTGACTAGTGGACTCTATCTACGAATGAAAAACAGTCCGGAAACAAAACCAAATAATTGTGCGTATCTCACTGTACCATGCTTGCGTGTGTATATCACTAATTTGTTATTTTTCCCAATTAATAATTGAGCATGTATATGATTCATTTGTTTTCTTCCCAAACAATAATAGAGAGGGTCTAGACTCTAGACCAATCCATCTCGGTTGGGATCAAGAAACAGTTGAAATCTCGGTGAAATTCCTGTTTTAAGTTTATATATAATAGTAAGGCCACATGTGCGATGCACATGTTTGAATTGAATTCTTTTAACAACACCAAATTTGATAATAATGGGAAAAAAATCTTAAAATAAAAATGTAATATCCTTGTTTGTACTCATTACGTAGATAATTTAAAGAGCTTTCTAAATATATTAATATTGCAAAAATCCGATGTGTATTTTTAAAGATATCTAAGTTTTAATTTTTTTGATCTATTTTTAAAATAATGGCATTACTGTAAATATACAAATATTAACTAAAAACTTAGTTAATGGGGGTATTATTGTCATGTGAAAAGGCTTCACCAAAAATACCTCTTTTCTTTATATTAGTACTAGTAAGGACACATGTGCGATGCACATGCTTGAATTTTTACTCATCCACCAATATTAAATTTGAATGTTATGAAAAAAATATTCCTAAAACAAAAATTTACTATTCTTATTTGTACTTGTTACGTAGATAATTGAATGAGTTTTTCAAATATATAAATTTAAAAAAAATCCGTTGTATATTTTGAAAGATATTAAGTTTTTAAAAATTTTGATCTATTTTTAAAACAATGGTATTTATGTAAATATGTAAAAAATAGGGATAACCAAGTAATTTAGGGGGTCTCCTACCAAAAAGAGCTCTTTTCTTTATATTAGTAAGATATAGTAAGATAATTAAACTGTAAACACTAATAAACTAAACTACGATGCTTTTTGGTTATATGAGACTACTAATGCAGGTTTTGGTTTTATACTTTGTAATTGGACAGGAACATTTCAACCAGCAGAAATGGGAAGCTGCAGGACCTTCTCAGCTGAAGAGACAGAAGTTGTAGTTTTGCTAAGAGCAACTCAATGGGCCAACAGAAACAACATACAAAATCTGGTGATAGAAGGGGATAATCTGGCTTCAATTCGATATCTTCAGGGAAAGGATTCATTTGTTCAATGACAATGTCAATTAGTTTCGTTTTTAGGTTTTCAGTACGTAGACAGGAGAGCAAACAAGGTGGTTTGTTAGCAAAGAAAGGAAAAATCTCAATCAATACAACTTCCTGGAATATGCAAGCTCCCAGTTTTTTAATTCCCGCAATCACTTTTGACACTGTCAAAGCCTATGATATATGTAATAGCAATAACTCTGTAGTCTTTTCTGCTGACGTTAATCTAAGAAATTCAGTCATTGGAAGAGAAACTCCTCACGAGTATGTCTCTTAAGAGATGAATCCGCGGATTAACGAAGGCCCAGTAATATATATCCAATTTTCAAAAAAAAAAAGAAATATATATATATATATATATATATATTTATATATATAATTTTCATATTAAATATTTTTCACATATTCCGCCTACTAAGATATAAAGACGTACCACCGAAAAAAAATCATTCAAAATACAAGAAAACTCATGATTCGTGATATATTCAATTTGAAAGTGAGAGAAAGACTGTTTAGGGATCATTAGAGATTGAGAAGAAGAGAAGATAAACGAGGGTCAATTTTTAGGGCTTTAATCATTTCTTTTTGTTAATTTTCTAAACTACCCTCACATTTTAGGTAAATTTACATTACCACAATCGACAATTTTCTAAATTATTCTCATACTTTAGGTAATTTTCATTACCACCCTAGTCTTGGTCATCTCGTCTGAAAGTTTTGGTCAAATACCGCATCGCTAATATCGTGTATACCGTCTTGTTTGAGTGCCGAACATCCAAAAGTTCTAACCCATAATTTGAAGAGGTGTTAACTCCTTAATTTGGTCTTCGAATGAAAATGGCTTGAAAATTTGTAAGATAATATTAACCTAAGCAGGTCAGCAGATTTTTACCTCATATACTAATGTTGATGGTGGTTTTTAGCTTAGGGTTAAAATCGTAAAACACTAAACCCTAGCAGAAAGTGATGTCACAACATTTAAAGTAACAAGAATTTACTAGGCACATTTACTGAAACCTTTAATGTGTACCTAAATAATTACCAGGGTATCTTTTTCAAATTAGGGTTACGACAAGCCAAACCCTAATTCCCCTCTGTGCCAATGGCAAATCATGCCAGCTACACCGACCGCGCCAAAGCATGCCAACCATGCTAGCCGCACCTCTGTGCCAATGGCAAATCATGCCAGCCACACCGACCGCGCCAAAGCATGCCAACCATGCTAGCCGCACCTCTGTGCCAATGGAAAATCATGCCAGCCACACCGATCGCGCCAAAGCATGCCAACCATGCTATCCACACCTCTGTGCCAATGGCAAATCATGCCAACCACACCGACCGCGCCAAAGCATGCGAACCATGCTAGCCGCACCTTTGTGCCAATGGCAAATCATGCCAGCCACACCGACCGTGCCAAAGCATGCCAACCATGCTAGCCGCACCTCTGTGCCAGTGGCAAATCATGCCAGCAACACCGACCGCGCCAAAGCATGCTAGCCGCACCTCTGTGCCAATGGCAAATCATGCCAGCCACATCTACTGCGCTATGCCAAATGCACCTCTCCATGGCCCCATGTCGCGCCACCATACTGGCCTTCACTACGCGGCTATCAAACGAAGGCGTGCAACAATCAACGGTTGCCCTTCAAATCCAGGAGCAAATCCTGGCCGTCTAAGGTTACCAAACGACCTTTGCCCCAAAACGCTAGCTTGATCACGCACCTAGCCCAAGCTAGCCACGCCATGCGCCTATGGCAAACCCTTGGCCCCACATGCCAAGCCAAAACCGCACCTAGCCCAAGCTAGCCACGCCATGCGCCTATGCCAAACCCTTGGCCCCACATGCCAAGGCAAAACCGCACCTAGCCAAAGCTAGCCACACCCAAGGCGAACCCTTGGCCCCACATGCCAAGCCAAAACCGCACCTAACCAAAGCTAGCCACGCCCAATGCGAACCCTTGGCCCCACATGCCAAGCCAAAACCGCACCTATCCAAAGCTAGCCACGCCCATGGAAAACCCTTGGCCCCACATGCCAAGCAAAAATCGCACCTAGCCAAAGCTAGCCACGCCCAAGGCGAACACTTGGCCCCACATGCCAAGCCTAACCACACCCTAGCCGCGCCACCCTGTTGGCCCTCACTACGCGGCTACCAAAACGAAGGCGTGCAACGATCAACGGTTGCCCTTCAATCCCAGGAGCGAATCCTAGCCATCCAAGGTTACCAGACGACACATGGTAACCTTTGGACCGAAAACCTAAGTTTGGCCATGCCAACGGCATGCCAACCTAGTTGCGCCACCACATTGGCCCTCACTACGCGGCTACCAAAACGAAGGAGTGCAACGATCAACGGTTTCCCTTCAATCCCAGGAGCAAATCCAAGCCATCCAAGGTTACCAGACGACACATGGTAACCTTTGGCCCGAAAACCTAAGTTTGACCACGCCAAACCTTGCCATGCCAATGGCATGACAACCTAGCCGCGCCACCACATTGGCCCTCACTACGCGGCTACCAAAACAAAAGCGTGCAACGATCAACGGTTGCCCTTCAAACCCAGGAGCAAATCCTAGCCATCCAAGGTTATCAGACGACACATGGTAACCTTTGGCCCGAAAACCTATATTTGGCCACGCCAAACCTTTCCATGCCAACGGCATGCCAACCTAGCCGCGCCACCACATTGGCCCTCACTACGCGGCTACCAAAACGAAGGCGTGCAACGATCAACGGTTGCCCCTCCTCTCAAGATGCAAAATCCCGACCGTCGAAGGTCAACAGGCTGGCAAGTTTCCCGAGCTTGACTTGCCAAGCCGCAACAACGTGCTACATGTTTTCCAAAACATTCGAGACATCAACATAAACCGGGGGATCCTCTTTGGGTATTAGTTTGGCGGTTTACAGCGTGCGGCGTACACTACGCCCGTCATAAGGGTGAGGCGGTTAGTAAATACGGGAAGTTATGTGTGAAACGTTCATGGGACATAAAGCACATGCGTTAACAACTTTATGGGACATCAATTCCATAACGTTAGCAGTTTCATGAAAACCAATTTCATGCGTTAACCACTTTATGGAAACATCAATTCCATGCATATGGTTATCACCTCCTCCCATTTACTTCCCCACTCCTTAATGAAACCAGGGTACGTTTTTACTCCGACTTGTATAAATAGGTCTTACCTATTTCCATTGAACAACAAGTTCATACGGGAGATACAACACTCAGAAATACTTACTTGCTAGCTCACCTTGGGAGCTCTCTCACTTTTCTGATAACAAGTCGTAGTAACCCAACTACTCTTCCATAATCAACTATTCTGGTCTCACCACTTTCCTTGCTTCCCTCCCCAAAACCAACCCATTCTCCTCCACTTTGTGACCGAGGCAAGTCTGGAACGGCCATTTCTTGGTTTAGGCCGGACTTGTACAGATTGATCTCTCGAATCTAAAGTACTCCCTTGCAGTACATTGTTTAGGGTTTAAATTCTTTCTCACCTGCACACCCGCAATTACCGAAATCAGCAGAAACCATTTTCACCTACAAACAATTGGCAACCACAGCGGGAGGTTCGATCTTTCGGTTACAATGTCAATTTTCAACCAGCGATCTCATTCTTCGACCCAGACGTCAAGATGGTAGAGGAAGGCGATCCACTCCGACTCAGTTACTCGACGGATGTATTATTAGTCATGACACGACAAGGGATGACTGGGGACTTCTCAGAGGCTGGAAGCAAAACGATCCGCCCAGGGATTAACGGCGTAATGGCGCAGTTATCAGACAACTCAGCAACGACTCGGAATACTGGGGACTTCCCATGACCATGTTTCTCGAAAAAAAAACTTGGTCCTACACCCGGAAAGTTTATTCTCATTAGAAGACCTGCGAAACCGAGTAAGTCTTATATCTAGACAAAAATACGTGGTTTGCTTTTTCAAGTTCTGATAAAACCTATAGCCATGTTTCATCCCATGTCATCTGCCAACACACGGTTCCATGGTTTTCCTGGGATGTCTGCGTCACTTTCATTTATAGCCAAAGACAATTCAATTCTAAACATTTCATTCAAAAAAAATATATAATCCAAAACCGTCAAGGTAGCATTCATCTATTAACCCGAGAAAATCAGAAAATCAAAAACCAAAACCAGGCGTCTCATTTTCCTTTAAAAAAAAAAAACCTAAAGATAAGAGGTCCATAAGACAAATATATATTCAAGGGAAGTTTTCCAACAGCGGCTTGCTCCTTTTGGCAAAGGCCTCCCTCGTGCTTTGGATAACCACCCTCTTAAGTTTTAGCTTCCTGCACAACTTCTTGAATTCCACTTCCTGCTTCTTCATCATGTCCGCGGAAGGACCTTCAACTGCTTCAGCCAACGACCTTTCAACATCAGAGAGACCTTCAACGAACCAAGGAATGTTGAATTCGAAGCCCACGCACATGTCACGATGGAACTTCCAACTCGAGATTACATCCTCAGAAATTGTATGACCAGTCCGTTGCACATCTCATCAATCGAAGACAAGGCTTCCTCCACACGCTTGACCAACGCAGGTCGACTAGTGATCTTCTTAGTCGTGGAAATGTGACCATAGCTTTCCCAAATCTTGGTGTACAATGTCGCATGTTTAGCTGGCACACTAAATCCACCAATCAACACATGACCTGGGAAAGGGGCCAGATACGGAGGATTGAAGGTGGCACTCCGCAATCGAATCAAGAATCGGAAGGATATCCCTAACTACGATTTCACCCCCAAAGTGCTCTCCTCCACCTGAGTCACGGCAGCACCCTCGGGACGATGAATCTCCATGTCCAAGTCGCTAGCTGGCACCGTTTCCACAGTGGGAAGTACGGCTACGTCTTTACTCTGGTGGTCTTCCACTTCAAGATCATCCCCATGAACAGTTTCCTCCTAAAAATCAAAATTTAGTTTTACTGCAAAAAAAAAAAAGGGAAAGAAGAAAAACATGGAGGGGACTCACCGATTGGGTTTGAGATCGACTAGACGAAGATTCAACACTCTTGTCGGAAGAATTGCTCTCGCCACCGCTAGACCCGAACTCTCATCCTTTTCGAGTTCCGCGTCATCATGGGAAGGCTTTCGCAACGCCGCTCTCTATGTCTCGAAAATGATATTTTCGATTTTGCTCGCAAGTTTGGCAAAGGCGTTCGTACTACTGAGACCCTGGACATAATACAAGGGCGCATTCTCAAAAAAGGAACAAGGAAATAAACGATCCAGGCCAAGGTCAAGAGGAGAGCCGTACGTACCCGCATATTGGATGAACTAAAAGTCGGCAGAGTCATGGAATCTGACTGAAAGCCGCCCGCACGATCTTTAGATCTTCGTTCCTTCACCTTGGGACTATCTGCATTTGGACTAAAGGAATTTCGCTTGGGACCCCTCAGCAATGGATGTTCCGCTAAAACCGCAAGAGAAGGCTTATCCTGACGATTCTCTACCACATCATTCACGAATCCATGAATAGCAAGAAACTCATCCTGCCAAAATATGTTGTATTTGGAGGTTGTTGATGGATTCCGTTCCGTGAGGAAAGGCAGACTTTTACCCGACACAAGAGCACTAGCATCGATAACAGTTGATAACGGGATTCCTTGGACAACCGACTGACGAACAAGTGGGACCCCTTGGTCAAAACCCATATGTCGAGCAGCCCTATCGACATTGTAAGAGTCGCTTTGCAAGCTCCTCGAATAAAGGATGGCACGTGGCCAGGCGTGCAGCTACGCATGAACACCATCTCTCCAATGCTCAGGCCCTCATCATCAGAAGACAAAGACATATTCGAAGTAGAAGCAAATGTACTAATCTGAGTTATGGATGCATGCACCGGAGCCTATGGGCGAAAATTAACCGCATACGAGTGGTCAAGAAACTTAATCAGTTTCGGACCAGTTTTTCGGCGCCTGTTCGACCAACGCAGTATTCTGGAGCCACCCCAAGACTCAGGAAGTATAGCCAACGGTTTCGGGGCATACTTCTCGAAATGCTCCCACAACCATGCCTGGAGAAAGGCGGCATGAACATACGAATCCACTTTCATATGGCCGTTCGAGGCACGCATGTCCGAAACCAGCTGATCCAGGTGTGCATACAGAGAACCAAGAAATAAACCACCGAGGGGGAGAGCGACACCCTTTGCTAATTTTATGGAAAATATGATAAGTTCATGTCTTATCTCTTTCTTGCCCGAGCCGTCGTCAAAAATATCCCTGGATAGCCAAAGAGCCAAGAACGCCGCGACATGAAGTACGCTATTCTTCTGGTTCGACTCCAACTCGTCAGGAAACCACTGAGACACCCTCATAAAAGCACTTCGTATCGTTTTCCATCCGAACGAATCCATTTGATTTCGCAACCAGGGTGACGCGAATGTCTTCTTCGTCTGCAGACAACCTGACATCGAGGTTCCCAATTATAGGAAGATTTAGCAACACAACCACGCTCTCCAAAGAAATGGTCATTTCGCCCCACCTGCATATGGCCGTATGGGTGTCTGGACACCATCTGGAAACAAAAGCAACCAACCCTGGAATGTCTTTCCTAATCTGAAGCACTGCGGAAGCCGCAACAGCGTCGACAATCTGCGCCCTGGTCAAATTGGTCTTTACAGGTTCCTGGTCCATCATAAATCGCGCCCATTTCTCAAAGGAACGCAACGGGCTTGCAGGGATTTTAAAGTCGATAGAAGAGGCACGATATTCTTTCCTCTGAAGGCAAAATATTATTACTCCTCTTGGCCGAACCGATCGATCATCTCCTTCGCTTTCCGGGCCGGTTAGAAGGATCGGCACGTATTGGGGATGGTTTCTCCTAATCGTGACTGATGCCGTGAAGAACTCGTTATCTATGTTTGGCTTGGAATTACTGCCATCCCTCGGTACCGCAGAAACTGTTGACATCTTAACCAAAATTCTCTTACACTGTTTTCACCGCTGCGATAACTACAATGGAACAAGAAGAGCAGGAATTATTACATAAAGCGTGTATAAATTATTCTATTGGACGCAAGGAGCCGCCTCGGGCACAAACTAATTGGTTTCAAAGTCCTTTCGTGCATACGCGAAAGTGGGGACTGGCAGACTCTACATCACCACTACATGCAGTCGGAAACTCGCGCTCAACCAGATAGACGCGCCCAAAAAAGGAGGGGACCATGCACACGGCTACACCAAGACAAGGAGTAAACCCTAAAAACTAGGTTTTCATGGAAAAGGGATAGCAATTACTATCGCGTGCTTACTTTGCACAGCGAGTTGAGGCGGTCAACATTACTACGGTCATGGAAAGGTACACCTACAACTAGTTTTTTTTTCACCGACACAAGAAAACAAAAGAAAAGCAAGTCACAAAGGAAGTACTGGAAGACATACCTAATCCGCTCGCCCGCTTCCCCGCTACCAAGCAACAAAAGAAGAAACAATAAGGGCGTGAATCAAAGGGAGAGGCCAGCCATCCTTTTTATAGGCGTGATACTTGGGAGTTCGAACAAGAAAAGGATTTACAATTTTGAGCCAAGGAAGGAAAAGAGGAAACCGGTCCCGCAAAGACCAATTTCCACGTCCAAGACCACTCACGCCACACCACGGCCCCACCACGCCTAGCCGTCCTTGCACGTTCCACCATGCCATTGTCGTGACCCCCCCCTGCCAAGCCATTCGCTCCATTGCCGCGGCCCTACCACGCCTAGCCGTCCGTGTACGTCTCGTCTTGCCAAGGCCACACTATGCCAAGCCGCCTGCTCCACTGTCGCGACCCTATCATCCACGCGCGTCTACCTCACCAAGACCACGCCACCTCTTGGCCCCTCGAGCCAAGCCGTCCACTTGCGTCGCCTTCCAAGACCGCGCCCCCTTTGCCTTGGAGATGTACGACCAGACCAAGCCGGTAACTTTCATCTCACCACTCCATGGTCTGTATTCCCAGTACAACTTACGCAGGGCCGCCAATATGGGAAGCCAAAACTCTCTTTACCACTCAAAAAGGTTAGTCGGATTCTCCCGACCATCTCTGCAATGATTTACACCTCGATTCCGTCCTTGTCTGTCACCATCATATGCTTACCTCGCAACAAGGTACCTGTTCCGAGCTAAGAAGGGGACTTAATGTTGATGGTGGTTTTTAACTTAGGGTTAAAATCGTAAAACACTAAACCATAGCAGACAGTGATGTCACAACATTTAAAGTAACAAGCATTTACTAGGCACATTTACTAAAACCTTTAATGTGTTCCTAAATAATTACTGGGGCATCTTTTTCAAATTAGGGTTACGACAAGCCAAACCCTAATTCCCCTCTGTGCCAATGGCAAATCATGCCAGCCACACCGACCGCGCCAAAGCATGCCAACCGTGCTAGCCGCACCTCTGTGCCAATGGCAAATCATGCCAGCCACACCGACCGCGCCAACCATGCCAGCCGCACCTCTGTGCCAATGGCAAATCATGCCAGCCACACCGACCGCGCCAAAGCATGACAACCATGCTAGCCGTACCTCTGTGCCAATGACAAATCATGCCAGCCACACCTACCGCGCCAAATCATGCCAACCATGCTAGCCGCACCTCTGTGCCAATGGCAAATCATGCCAACATTAATGCCGACCAGCGCCAAAGCATGCCAACCATGCTAGCCGCACCTCTGTGCCAATGGCAAATCATGCCAGCCAAACCGACCACGCCAAAGCATGCCAACCATGCTAGCCGCACCTCTGTGCCAATGGTAAATCATGCCAGCCACACCGAACGCTCCAAAGCATGCCAACCATGCTAGCCGCACCTCTGTGCCAATAGCAAATCATGCCAGCCACACCTACCGCGCCAAAGTATGCCAGCCATGCTAGCCGCACCTCCGTGCCAATGGCAAATCATGCCAGCCACACCTACTGCGCCATTCCAAACACACCTCGCCATGTCCCCATGCCGCGCCACCATACTGGCCTTCACTACCGGCTATCACACGAAGGCGTGCAACAATCAACGGTTTCCGTTCAAATCCAGGAGCAAATCCTGGCCGTCTAAGGTTACCAAACGACCTTTGCCCCAAAACCCTATCTTGATCACGCACCTAGCCCAAGCTAGCCACGCCATGCGCCTATGGCAAACCCTTGGCCCCACATGCCAAGCCAAAACCGCACCTAGCCCAAGCTAGCCACGCCATGCGCCTATAGCAAACCCTTGGCCCAACATGCCAAGCCAAAACCGCACCTAGCCAAAGCTAGCCACGTCCAAGGAGAACCCTTGGCCCCACATGCCAAGCCAAAACCGCACCTAGCCAAAGCTAGCCACGCCCAAGGCGAACCCTTGGCCCCACATGCCAAGCCAAAACCGCACCTAGCCAAAGCTAGCCACACCCATGGCAAACCCTTGGCCCCACATGCCAAGCCAAAATCGCACGTAGACAAAGCTAGCCACGCCCAAGGCGAACACTTGGCCCCACATGCCAAGCCTAACCATACCCTAGCCGTGCCACCCTATTGGCCCTCACTACGCGGCTACCAAAACGAAGGCGTGCAACGATCAACGGTTGCCCTTTAATCCCAGGAGCAAATCCAAGCCATCCAAGGTTACCAGACGACACATGGTAACCTTTGGCCCGAAAACCTAAGTTTGGCCACGCCAAACCTTTCTATACCAACGGCATGCCAACCTAGCCGCGCCACCACATTGGCCCTCACTACGCGGCTACCAAAACGAAGGCGTGCAACGATCAACGGTTGCCCTTCAATCCCATGAGCAAATCCTAGCCATCCAAGGTTACCAGACGACACATGGTAACCTTTGGCCTGAAAACCTAAGTTTGGCCACGCCAAACCTTGCCATGCCAACGGCATGCCAACCTAGCCGCGCCACCACATTGGCCCTCACTACGCAGCTACCAAAACGAAGGCGTGCAACGATCAACGGTTGCCCTTCAAACCAAGGAGCAAATCCTAGCCATACAAGGTTACCAGACGACACATGGTAACCTTTGGCCCGAAAACCTATGTTTGGCCACGCCAAACCTTGCCATGCCAACGGCATGCCAACCTAGCCGCGCCACCACATTGGCCCTCACTACGCGACTACCAAAACGAAGGCGTACACCGATCAACGGTTTCCCCTCCTCTCAAGATGCAAAATCCCGACCGTCGAAGGTCACCAGGCTGGCAAGTTTCCCGAGCTTGACTTGCCAAGCCGCAACAACGTGCTACATGTTTTCCAAAACATTCTAGACATCAACACAAACCGGGGGATCCTCTTTGGGTATTGGTTTGGCGGTTTACAGCGTGCGGCGTACACTACGCCCGTCATAAGGAAGTGTCATTAGGGTGAGGCGGTTAGTAAATACGGGAAGTTATGTGTGAAACGTTAATGGGACATAAAGCACATGCATTAACAACTTTATGGGATGATGAGTGCCAAATATTGCATATTTCTACATCTATTTATTGGCATTTTACTCATCCTTTGTGCTCAGAAATCAGATATTATCCCAGATTCTGTATTTTCTCGTTTTCAAGAATAAATATTTGTACTAATTAATTTTGTGTTTTAGGTAGTAAATAAAGTTCGGAGAAGTTGAGGAGCCAAAAGAGCAGAAAATTGGAGACATGAGTCTATGGAGCAGGAAGCCAAAGCCCGCGCGCGCATCAGTTGCAACCCAACAACGAGCAACCCATCTACAAGACATGGGCTAGAGCTATCCAAGACTTGACCCACGACCCAGATCCGAGCCCGTCTCTTCCGAACCGTGAGATCTCGCCCATCTGCATCCAACGCTCGCTGCACTCCTTCACATCATCTCTTGATACTCCCGCTCCACACCAAAACCGCACATCGCCCTGAGCCGTTGAGATCTCCTTCATATGCATCCTACGGTCGCTCCAACCTTCCCATCGACCCTTTGTTGTGCCCGCTTCATACCACATACACCTATATCAACCCCTTAACCGATCGACCGAATTCCCATTTCTCTTCTTCTTCTCCTCTCTCTTCACCCGACAGAACCAGAGAAAACCATACCTTTCTCTCCCGACCAAAAATGGCAGAGCCGCACCATCTCCATATCCTGTCACCACAGCAGCCGCCTCAACCACCTTCACCTCCCCTTTAGGTCGAGCTATCTCTCTTTTAGCTTCTCCATAACCCTAGAAGCTAAATTAGAGATAACTAGAACTAGGGTTTGTACAACAGCCCATGGATGGAGCTCTGAGACGAATTGACAGAAGAGAGCACGATTCAGCGACGTGGGTGAGAGGGTATTCTCTTGTTTTCTTTTCCAATTTGAAGAAAATTAGGGTTTGGAGTTGCATGTATAAATAGAACTGAGGTGAGGATGTTTGAGTGATGCCTGGACTAGCCAGAGCACCAATTGTAGTTGTTTTATGTTTTAATCATGTTCTAAAATAGTTTGCTAGGATTTCAATGAAACCCTAATTCTCTGTCATGTTGTTCTACTTTGTGTGGGTGCTCTTGAATGCTAAAACTATAAAGATAATCTCAACTCTAGCTTTCCAATGCTTTACTCTCACAATGAATGCCATGTATGCATTGTAGTTAGGCTAAAACTGTATTGGTTATGCTTCAGCTCAAGCCTTAGAGATATTTGCTAATTCCCTTGACTATTTGTGCTTAATTAGACAACTAGTGCTCTGGGTTAGTACCTTAGCTGATAATTGAGTTATCATTTGGTGAAACTCCTTAGATAGGTGATAAACTTGACACATTATCCTTATCTGTCACAGGAACAAGAAAGCTCCATTTAGTTGAACACATAACATGATTTAGTGGTAGACTTGACAATCCTAGTACTCATTTATTCTCACTACTTGTAGTTTATCTTCAGTCCACTGTCATAACATCCACTCTGTCGTATCGACAAAACCACAGTGTGTTACAATACCTTAGAAAATCAGTAGAGCAAAGCTTAGATCAACCATACAGCACCACAAGTCTCTGTGGGATCGACCTGTACTTGCCACGCCTCCAATAGGCGCTGTGCACTTGCAGTATAACATGTAGGCATCAAAATAAACCCATTCTCAAGCCTACCAAGTTTTTGGCGCCGTTGCCGGGGACTTGGCGTGTGTTGTATTGGTCATTTGCTTGCTTCACTAAACTTCAACTCACCATTGTATATATGCACTTGCATCTTAGCGTAACTTAGCTGTAACTTGTTTATTTCTGCATCTTTTATAGTTTTCTGTTATTGCATTCTATTTTGCACCCTGTATTTGCACCTCATATTGTCCCTTAATAGCATCTGTAACTTTGGTATAATTTAGCATAATCACTTTGTTTCATACTTTGCATTTTAATCTCTTTAAAACCACTTGTCATTATAATCTGTAGCTTAGTTAATCCATATTTCTCTTTTTGCATTTTATAGTTTTCTCAATTTATAATAACCTGCATCTTAGTGTTAGTGTAACTCTTCAAGCCCCTGTGTCAGTCCAAATTACTTTTCCCCTGTGTCAGTCCAACTACTCCCAGCCTACTAGTATCAATATTGGTCTCTTTGCTTTAAGTGTGCAATTTTGAGAATCTGAAGTGCTTTGTTGAGCTAACAGGTACTTGTGGCACTGCTGTGCAACCAAGGAAGAAAAGAAAGACAGGGAGCAGAACTACATAGCCATTGTGGCTAAAACCGGTTGGTTATTCTAAAATCCTGTTACACTTTATATCTGCATGAATGATCTGTGTGCAAGCATCTGGTGAGATTTGAGCTTTACTGTGGTTAGGTGGACTTATTACTTGCGCATTGCATGAATTGTGAAATTAGCAGTGTGCTGCCCTGCTAAATATTGCTCAACCTATGTATGCATATCTTGTTATTTAGCACCTGTGTTGAATGCCAGACCTTGTTTGCATGACAGAGTAGTCACCCTACTAGGCAACCATCCATAATTGTCTGCTGAACTAATTGTTTGCACATTTCTGTGACACTTGAGCAACTTTGAAAACCTGAACTGTGTGCTGAGCTTGTTCTGTGCTGAAATTCCTTAGCTTCCTTCAGCACTTGAGCTTAACTCCAGCCCCTGAAGCTGTGAGTTTGAGCTGCAACTTGGATAACCAAGTTAGCTGTAGATACAAAGCCCAAGTTGAAGTCAACTGAGATAGTTGACACCAACTGAAACTGTGAGGTCAACTGAGTGAGTTAATACCAATCTTCCATGTACCAATGAGCATGAATCTGTGAAAACTAGGGCATCAACTGACCCTGTTGACTCTGTCACCGCTTGCATCTGAGTAGTTTGCTCACTCCCCTGTGATATTATAGCCATATTTGTTGCTCTGCCTTGGAAAATTACCATGAGAGCTTAACTCTGAATGAAGTGTTGTGATCACAAAACCCAGCTATAATTTGCTCTGTACCTCTATGCATGTTTACTCTGTCAACCAATTTTGTGCATAACCTGTTGATACCCTGGAAATCAACCCTGCTACGCATTGCTCATCTGCATTACATGTGTGCATCTGTTGACATCAACTCAGCCTACATATCTGCATATCTGCATAACTGTGTGCATAATCTCTGGCCTTGAAATTTCACATGTATTGCTCCCTGTGCATGAGCTGCTTGGTAATATCTTGATTGTTGCTCTGCCTTGGCTGTCTGCCATTAGTGTTTGACTCTGAGCTAGCTTCCAGGGTGTCTCTGTGCATCAATCTGTGGCACTTGAGTGAAATCATTGTTCTGCTAAACCTTTTGGGCCTGAATCTGTCAACCCTGTTGAGCCAAGATGTTGCCTGACCCCTTGCATACTATAACTCAGTCAACTAGAGCCATCTACACCCTTAGGTGATCATCTGTGAGCCTGTTGATGCCCTATCAGCTGATACTGTGAATCACATGCCCTGCAAATCATTGAGCATTAACCTGTGAAGAGTGACATCAACTAACACTCTGCTAAATCTGTTAGAAATTGCTAAATCCGTTGCATTTGTGAACTGGCATCCCTATTGTGTGATCTTATAGCCTTTGAGTGAGTGTTGAGCAACTTGAGTGAGCATCATCATCTGCTCTGTGCACCTTGCATCTGCCAAATTGTGCTCTGCACATAACCCTGTCCTGTGCTGTGCTGTGAGCCACACTTAGACCTGTGTTGTGTTCATTTGCCACTCTGTGCACTCTCCATCAGCATCCAGCTCCCCCTGTGTGCAAGAGTTTGTATGTGATTACCTGTGTGTTGTGCATTTCCAAGAATCACTCCTCTGTGCTAGAAATTGAGTGTCAATTTTGTAAGTTTGTGAGTGATCTGTGATGTTGCATCTGCAACAACTAGGTTGCACACAAACTGAAGCCCAGCCACTGGGCTCTGCTCCTGCCAACCTAAAACTGTGTAACTGGGCTGTGCAGCAACTAAGCCCACACAAACTGGGCTGTTAACCCGCAAAACCAAACTGAAGCCCGCAAAACCTGGGCTCTGCACAAAACCAAACTGAATCCCACATAGCTGGGTTGTGCAACCACTGGGCTTACCTTAGCCTGTGATGTATCACCTGAAGCCCACCTAAAACAAACATCAAACCATAGCCCACATAACCAAAGCCTGCACAAACCAAACTAAAGCCCGCATTAACCAAAGCCCTCATAAACCAAAACAAAAGCCCACAAAACCAAACTGAGCCCACAACAACTGGGCTTTGCATAACCAGTGCAAGCTAAACCCACATAACTGGGCTGCATATAACTGGGCCGTGTACAAACTGACACTCATTTGAACTGGGCTGTGAAAACAACTAGGCTTTGCATCACTTGGGCTTAGCTTCCCTGTTTTGAGACATCATTGGTTATACATGCTTGATGTGTGCTAGGCTATTTGAATTGCTAGATCATGTCAGGATTTTGGTCTGCAACTGGGGATGGAAACAAATCCATCAGAGAACTTGCTTACGGGCATGCCTCACAATATGAACTCCCCACAGTCCATGATGGTTTTAGGGAATATTATGAACCTTCTCAGGGCCCTGACCTTGAATATCCATACCCTAATCATTATGAGCACATGTATCATCCACCACAGGTTGAAAATGAACACCTTTCTCATACCCAGTCATCACTTTTAGATCAATTAGAAGCTCAAGTATCTGCTTTAGAAAGGCAATTACATGAGAAATCAGTCGAATCTAATTCCCCTAGGCAATATGAAATGTAAGCTTGTACCTTATGTGGTAGCTTAGGCCACCCTGCTGAGAACTGCTATATTTTGCATGATTTTTGGCAGTCTAGGGAAAGCCATGATAATCCAATGTACGAATTTTCTGGAAGTGACTATACTGGTAATCATTGGGACCATAATCAGCCTTTCAAAGGTTGCGATCAGTATTCTAAGAGCCCATATAACCATGCACACATGCATCATCAACCACCATGGGAGGATGAACAATGTTATACTCCCCAACCCCTTGTATGCGCTTCTCTAATGGAAAAGCTCATAGAGCAAAACAATGATATACTTGGATGGAAAATGCATGATCATCCCTTCTCTAGTGAACCATGTGCACACCCATGTAATGATCATTCATATGAAACATACATACCCACTAGTGAAGACTCCCCTTCTATGCCTACTCATGCACCTAACACTGAATATGAACCTAATCTAGAGGTAGATGAGTACACTGAAAATGCTCAAATTTTGAATGGGGAGATGAATTTTTGTTATGATGATGATAATGATGATGATGAATATGAAGAGCATGTGTATTTTGAAAATATAGTGGAATCTTTAGGTTCAGAGACATTAAGCTTCTCTTCTGTGAACCCTATGAATGATGCTTCTTCTAATATTCATACTTGTGCTGCTGGTTTGGAACCTTTGCAATTGTCCTGTGAAAATGAGCATGTTATACCACATGTTTGTGACCTAGGAATAGATGAATTGTCTGTTGACACAGATGATTCAATGCATGTGTCTGATTCCATGCCTATGTTACAGCATGATATCTCTCCTGGTTATCTTATGCATGAGGTTGAAGTTTTTGATAATGATGATTATGACATGGAGATTGATGAATTGTTCTATGCAAGTGAGCATGATTTACCTTTGTCTGACTTTAGGAAAGTGTGTGATGGTGCAAATGATCTTATACATGAAAACAACTTAGATGTACCTAATCTCTCTCCTAAGGCACAGATTGAAACTCCACCAAACCTAGGTGTAGTTTGTAACAAAATTGCAAAACCAACTTTTCTGAGAGTTCCTAATTTAGGCCTAGAGCTTTGTGCTTCCCAAGTACTCTTGGACTATTTTGCATCAAAGTATAACACCTTTAAGGAGCCACAGTTGGAATGTGTATATCTGCCTGTTCTTAGCAAAACTCATTTTTAGTTAGACCTTTTGCATGATGTACCTTTAAAATTGCAAGATTTTGTGCTCAAGAACACATCTGTTGACAAGTTTAGGTTTGGGGGTAACTTGTTCACGTATGCAATCTTACCTGCACTCTCATGTTATATTTGTGTAAGACTGTTGATGTTTCTGCATACCGTCTTTTGGGTTGATCCTCAACTCTTTAGATTGTTGGTATATGGTGAATTTTCATTGTATATAATCCAGTAGGACTTGTTAAATTTTTCTTTCTTGAATCGGTTGAGTCTTCTTGTGCATATATTGTGCTAATCCGATATGATCTCCACTGAGAATGTTGGATTCTAGCCTTGATTAATGAAGCTCTAACCTTGCTCCCGCCGACATACCGGTAATCTCTTCCCTTTTCTCTACTCAACATAGTTCTCTTGGTATGTGACTTTTTGAATTTTTACTATCTGTTGACACATTGAGGACAATGTTTGATTTAGGTTTGGGGGTGCATTTTTGCATATAGAGTTTTTAGTCTTTTATTTAAAAAAAAAAAAAAAAAAAAAAATTCAAAACTCTTTGCAAATAAAAACCTCCAACTTTTAGAGATTTTAGAGTCACTAGCATGCTTCTAGCTATGTTTACATAGAGAGTCTGACCGAAATAACAGAAATTGGAAGTACTGGAGAACGCAATCGGGTTCCTTAGTTGATTAGAGCGTTAAAGTTGGATTTAACCATACCTAGGAGAGCGAATTAGGTGTTGTTTAGATATTCGGTAGTAGAATTGTGATCACCCATAGTGGAGACTACCCATTTTACATCAAGTGAGGCACCAACCTTCAATTTTTTACAACTTTCTAGAAAAGTCATTTAGAGTGTGTGTCACCGTACGTCAATTCCGGTAGGAATGGTGAGCTACCCAACTTCGCACCACTTTCAAGACTATTTTTGATCTCTTGAGTGCTAATTTTGTCAATCATGAGGGTGACGTTTAAAGATGAAAACTCCTTCTAAATATCGATTTGCAGTTAGCATCACTCTCTCTCTCAATCAACAGACCCATAGAAACACATCATCTTCAACAAGCGGAGCATCATCAGAATAT
Source organism: Papaver armeniacum (assembly GCA_023531295.1). Classification (NCBI taxonomy): domain Eukaryota; kingdom Viridiplantae; phylum Streptophyta; class Magnoliopsida; order Ranunculales; family Papaveraceae; genus Papaver; species Papaver armeniacum. The sequence continues at coordinate 209 of JAJJWW010012853.1, read as the reverse complement.
TTGAAGAAAAGTTGAGATAGTCCAAGGTTTACGTGCAACAAAGGAAAGAAAAGAAAAGAAGATGAGAATTAATGAAGTTTGTGAAAAATTGAGTTTTATTGTTTTATTTCAATTGTAAAAAAAAAAAAAAAAAAAAAATTAAGTTTTTGTAAAGTTCAGAAGTTCGTCATCAACGATTGAAGACCAAAGATTGAAGACGTTTCTATGGT